>ML780414.1:103236-117378 GCA_009831015.1 Picea engelmannii | reverse complement strand
GAAATGGATAAATATAAAAAAAAAAAAAAAAAAAAACACAAATGGTAGGGAGTAAAGAGGAGTAATGACTTGTCTAGTGGTAAGGAAAAGGTGACATCCATTTCATTGAAACTTTAAGAATTGCAAATAGTAACTTGAGTCTTGACCATATGTTTCCTTGAGAGAATCCAACGCCTAACCTCTCTATGCATACTTACCAACAAACCTTGTTAGAGAATATATGTGAATACCATATAGGCTATAATATCTTTTTTTTCCTACATTGACCCTCATATGATGAGTAAGCATAAAGTAATCAATGAAACGAGCAATTATAAAAGTGAATACACAAATGGTAGGGAGTAAAGAGAAGTAATCACTTTTCTAGTGTTAAGGGGAAGGTGACATCCATTTTACTGCAACTTTAAGAATTGCAAATAGTGATTTGACGATATGTTTCCTTGAGAGAATCCAACACCTAACCTCTCCATGCATACTTACCAACAAACCTTGCTAGAGAATATATGTGAATAACATATAGGCTATAATATGTTTTTTTTTCCTACGTTGACCCTCATATGATGAGTCATCATATTGCACTCAATGAAATGGACCAATATAAAAGTGAATACACAAATATTAGGGACTAAATAGGACTAATGACTTGTCTAGTGTTAAGGGGAACATGGCATCCATTTCAATGCAACTTTAAGAATTGCAAATAGTGACTTGACCATATGTTTCCTTGAGAGAATCCAACACCTAACCTCTCCATGCATACTTACTATGCTTTCATAGAAATATACCTTTTGACATTATGCAAAGGTTACTTATTGCATTGTTACTCTTCTTCATTGAGATTAAAATATCATTATTATGTTGCACATGAGCATGAATCCATACGACCAAGGGTCATGTCTTGTTGTTACTCATTGTGTGTGCATGATGAGGAGAATATGAGCATTCATGTGATATCCTAGTTGAGTGGACAAGCTCGAGATAAGTTGAATTTATGATCTTTCATTATTTTATCTGTATGGAGTAATAAAAATGATGGGTAGAGATAGAGTAGGTATCATTAGTGTTTTAATGGTGTCCAATCGTGGTAGGTAAAAAAAAAGGATATAGAGATCTAGAGTAGTTTGCATTAGAATTTTAATTAGTATGTGAGAAAGAAGGATATGGACTCTTGTCTAGTGAGAAGGATAGCTATGGATGATTGTACTAGTGAGTAAGATAGCAAGTTCTTGAAGTAATTTCTACAATATTATCTATGTGGATACTTTAGGTTATTGTGCTCTTTTTCTTTGAGTATATAGAAAAATGAATTTTCTGCGAATAGTCATTGAGTTATGAGATTGTTCCTATGGGTGGAAATTCACTTACTCTTTCCAATTCATAGCCTCGACTTGAGGGTGATATTCAGAGTGAGCACATGTGGTTGAATGGTAAATCCTACCCTTATAGCCAATCCAAATGCTTGATAATTATAACAAATACGTGTTATTTTTATTTTGTATGTTATATTTGATAATATTTAAATGTGATAAATTTTGTGTAATGAATTAGTTTTGTAGTCAATTGCTTGAAAAGTGTTTTTTCTTTTGTAAATGGAGTTCTCGATGTAATTATTGTTTTTTTATATAAGAGGGATGATCATGGCTCGAGTAATTTGGCATGGAATATTCATTACTTTAATTGAGTCATTACTAATTATTATAAGATTTTAGAAGTTGAGGGCTCAATATCTAATGCACTTGTGGAGGGATGTGCACTGTAGAGTTGAGTTAAGGTTGTTGAATCAATAATTTTGATTAAATAGAGAAGGTTAACTTGTTCCTTGATCTTCGAGGGAGGCGACAAATATATTACAACTTTGAAACGTCCTCACTTTCAAATTCAAATCTTCAGTTGAAAATTTTATTACCTTCGGAGTTAAAACATAAACAATACTCTATAATACTCTCTAAGAAAAAACCACCCAATGAGTAATCATTAAAGGGAGAATGATTAACCTTATTAATTTTGTTAATAAAAACCTATGGATGCAACTTTACACTTTATACCTCAGATACTCTCTAATATAATGCATTAATTATAACGTCTAATATAATGTAATCATTATAATAACAATCTCATTTAAAGTTTGTCAATTTATCACGATCATGAAGTGCAATAAAGTTGAAATAGATCATTTGAGTTTATGAGTATTTTCCCCTTAAAATCTATCCAAAAAAAAAACAAATGAATAAATTAAAGAAGATGATACTTGTGTTTTAATGTAAACATAAATTTAATTAATAGTTAGAGATTATATCAGATAAATTTCCTTCCTACCTTATTAACCTGAGCTTGGCTACTTTTTCATCACAGACCCTCTTGTTTTTGTCTCAGCTAAAAAAGCAAAAGTATAAAGCACCACTAACATTATTGATTGAAAATTTGGATATTATCTCACCTAAAGCAGCAAAAATCTAAAGCGCCACTAACATTAAAGTCTAGAGCACCACTAACATTATTGATTAGAAATTTAGATATTATTTCACCTAAAAAAGCAAAAGTCTAAAACAACACTAACATTATTGATTGAAAATTTGGATTGAAACTAATGCTTAGTAGTAAGCAAACCAATATACCATAACTTTTTTTTTTGAAAAAAACAACGAAAAATTATTAAACAAAATGCATGAAAAGTTATTAAACAAAATGCATAAACGAGATGAAAATCACTTACATTTCACATTTAGATGTATCCCATCTAACTACAAAGTAGCGACAGAAAGCATTTCACATTAAATGTATCCCATCTAACTATAAAGTAGCGACATAAAGTAATGAATATTCCATGCCAAATTACTCGAGCCATGAATATTAGTGGGAGAAAGTCAACAACTTGCGATAAAAATATTCTGGAGCTTTTGGAGGCTTAGATGACTTGGTACGTATTCATAAATTTTATTTATTTTTTCAAATTTATATTAGTAGTTAATAGGTAAAGGATAATCGTGTTTTAATTTTTATTAATTTTAATAAATTAAAAGATTAAGAATATGAATTTTCTTTATTTAATTATAAATTTTAATAAGTTTAATGAGAATTTTCTCCATATAAATTTTAAATTTGAATAAAATAACAATAAAATAAATTTGAAAAATTCTTTATCCTAAAAAGCTAATCAATAAAAAAAAATCTTTGATGCCATAAATAATATAAAAAATGATTCCACATGTAATTACTTTATATTTTAAATAAGATATTGTTATTGGAAATCAGTTTAATTTGTGATCTAGAACCTAATCTATTTGTTTTTTGTTTTTATTTTTTTTTATTTTAGTGAATTGGATTATCTTAAAATGATTCAAAATCTTTAATAATAAAATTTGATAATTATTAATCAAATATAATTATAACTCTTGACAAAATTCTAAGTTTGATAATTAAAGATTTTATTAATTAAATATAATTATAATTTTTGACAAAAATCCTATTAAATTTGAGGAAGAAATTTTGTAAAAAAAAAAATTCTTATTAATTTTTTTTTCCATGGATTGTGGCATAATCCATCATAACTCAATTTGTCAAGTATCATTGATGGTTACATCTATTACTAGTTGCTATCTATTAATGCTAGCTAACTCATTATTTTTATTCAAGGAAAACCACACCACCTGAAATGACCCACTATGGTCCATTAGGAGGTAGACTTTCAGTCAAGGCCTAGAAGATTCAACCCATCCCTGAAGACAACCAGGTTCATGGTTTTGATGAATAACAATCAAAATATGGTTTTTAATTTTCTATGTATAGCTTTGTTAACTTTTATAGTTATTTTTTATAGTTATGGTCTCTCTATAAGGCTTGTCAAATGATAGATAATCTCATAGACATATTTTTTTTATAGTTGATCTAGTTGCCCTTGATTTATCTGTATTAAGTGGATATTTGACTTATCTCTTAATCATACTTTTATTTCTATATATTCTGTAATCAAACCCCTACTTATTTAGCCAAAAAAAATTAATCTCTTATTAAAAAAATTCTTAACTTAACTTACTTCATTGTTATTTATCTATTAATTTCTATATATTCTGTAATGAAACCCCTATTTATTTAGAAAAAAAAAATTCTCTTATTAATCTCTTATTAAAATTAATTGGCTCGAAAGACAATTGAAACAGGTCATCAATGAAAGGCACCAGGCAGTTGCCAGCATTCCAGCAGCCATCAAGGACATCATTGAAACCGCAGTCATCGGCGACATCAATGAAACGACATCCTCAAGCAAATAGTCAAAGGACTCATATGTACCCTCACTGTAAGTTTACTGATCGCATCATGCTTTGTTTATCAACCCAGTTATTCCAGTTTCTTAAATACAAATGTATAGGCAAACACTTATACCTTTCCATTTATTTATTTTTTGCAGGTATTTCACTCTTTCTTCTTTCCACAATCCTGTTTCTTGTACATATTTCTGTAATTGTTTGTGGGAGCCCCAATCCAAGTCTACATGAAAAACGCATTGAAATTCTGGTTTATATGTAACAAAAATTAATTTCTTTGTATATTTCAAAATTTCCAGTAGTATGTAACAAACTTTTATTTTTTGACATATTTGAAATAAAAATGCATTTAAATTTGTATATGTTACATACTTTATTCTCCTTCACCAGTCTGTATGACAAATGCATTTAATTTTTAATATGTTACAGATTTTTATTCTTATCTTTCATCAGTCTGTATGACAATTGCATTTAATTTTTTATATGTTAGAGGCTTTTATGTTTTTATATACTTCAAAATAAATGGTGCTCTACAATGCAAGCACCATTTACTTATACCCCATGTTCACAAATGCATTTAAATTTTTATATTTATTATCTCCTTTTAATTTTATGTCTTCATATATTTTTATCTTTCACCAGTCCATATGGAAAATGTATTTAAATTTCCAAATTTATACTTCCACTGTCAACAAATTTGTGGTTTCTTATATACTTTCAAAAAATAGATGTTGCTTTGCCTGCCAAGCATCATTTACTTTTGCCCCATTATCCGTGATATACATGTTGCACACAACATTTCCGTGATATACATTTTGCACCGAACACTTCGTTTCATTTACAATTCGACCCCATTTTCCACATTTTTCTTTCTAACCTAGTTGGCAAGGACTACGCTGCCACGCAGCCTTGTTTAATTTGGAACTTTTTGATAGGTGGATGTTTCTTGCATAAATATTTGAAAATCTCACCTACACAATGTGGTTAAAAAAAGGTTATTTAATTTGGAACTTTATGATAGGTGGATGCTTCTTGCATAAATATTTGAAAATCTCACCTACACAATGTGGTTGCTAAGCTAGTAGTTTTTCCTTTCTTTGAAATGATCAAATGGACTTTGTTTGAAATCATCAAATGGACAATTAATCATGTCAACCTACACAAGTAAACAATGGTCAACGATTAGGGTATGTGCATATCATCCTTCCAACCCAACATCTTAGAGATGTATTACAGATTTCCAAAACCATTTAATAATAAATGACCATAGCATGGATGAATGATTTTGGAAAAATAAGAATAGAGAAAGTGATTGATTGAAGGTAAACCATTCAAGTCTCACAATATTGGAATTTATCCTTTCATGCGCCTTATATTTTTGGTGCGGCATTGTTGAGAAAATTATATGGAAAAAGTATGTCATTTGTTTTAGCAAATCATGGGTACCAGTCATGTACACACCATTGTTAATGAGGGTATAGTCTTCAATTGGTATGTTATCCTCTCTCATACCTTAACAAAGGCATTGTCCAATGTTATATTTCAAGAGCTCGGTTCCCTTCTGAGTTTTTCAATTATCCATATATATTAGATATCATGTGTTCTAATATAACTTTTGCAAAGTTAGGATCGGCATCGGGCATATCAAATCCTCTAGTACATGTTTATTTTTAGGATTTATGGAAACACAAATATATGTGGAAATATAGAAAATATGTGTTCACTTCTTTGCCTCATTGTTTGAATTCATCTTTTGTAAATAAACACCAAGACTGTCTAAGGAAGCTATGAATGTTATAGGCTTAATAAGATATTGAGAAATGAGAAATATTATGATTTCTCCATGCATTCTGATTCAATATAAACAGATGCTCATGACTTGATTTTTAATTTAGCTAACAATGACTTGATTTCTAGTTTAGCTAATGTTTATAGCGAGATGAATAGTATAGTAACTTTAAATTTAAAACCTGAAAAAGGAAAAGGAGAATATACACACCCACCGACATCGACAATATTTATGGAGATTTTCATCTTCCTGGTAGAACCATTATAGAGTTCTTCGAGAGTGCAAGGTAATTGGTTTTCAACAACCGGAGCCTTACAAGATCCGGCCTGAAAACTTTCATTATAGGGGGACCGAAAACCGCTTTTCGTCGGCCTAATACCACCAAAAATGTCATCCGAAAATTGTGGTGCTCTGGATGGACCCCACCTAACCCTCCAAAACCTCCACCCATCAAAAACGGGTGATTGGAACGGAAAAACTCTCTCTCTCTCTCTCTCTCTCTCTCTCTCTCTCTCTCTCTCTCTCTCTCTCTCTCTATATATATATATATATATATATATATATATGATGATGATGATGATGATGATGATGATGATTAACGTCCACTAAGACCTAATTGGTCTATCGGATAAGTGATTACTTGTGATTCTTTAGAATTTTGTTTATGTGCTTGAAAAGCATTAAGAGAAGCTTTCCAAGATCACCATACTTTTGTTGAGTTAAGAGGTTAGGAAGGTTGGTAGTGTGATCAATATTTTGAAAATGAGATCTAATATGGGTATAGGCTGGACAATCTAAGAGAAAGTGTTTTTCATATTCAACCTTCTTAGTGTCACAAAGGTGACACACTCTTTCATCCCATGGCGTTTTAGGAATTGAACAATGCCCAGTTTCACTATGGAGCTCGTGAGAATTTTTTCTTATCTTAGCAATGCTTCTTTTTTTCTTTACAGTTGGAAAAATAGACAGATAATTTTGATCTTCTAGATTAGGGTTGATTACATCTTTATAATACTTTAATTTTATTTTTTCCTCTAACTCTTTATCACACCACATTTTTTCCTTAAATTTTGATTTGACATTTTTTTTAATAGTGTCTTTATTCTAAAAAATGGTTTCTCCCATGATTCCCCAATAGTTTAACCAAGATTGGGCGTCTTTATGCCATCCTCGCTTGAGTGGATGGTGGTTATGACTTGATTTTGAAGTAATTTTAGGTAGCCTCTTGTCGTCCATGTTGTTTAACTTGCTCTTATACATTAGGTATCTAGTCATAGCCATGCTCTCAATGGGTGAGAGGCTTGTTTCTATGAGGAGGATGGGATAGGGCATATTTCCTTTAATTTGGAGATTATAGGTTATCAAATTATTTTGTATTTGCTCTATCTTTCTCCAGGATTCACGAGAGATACTACAGCCCTAGACTTCACATCCATAAAGAATAAAAGGTGTAACAAGAGTCTCAAAGAGGAGTTTCTTCTTATCCCAACTCCAAAGATCAGCTGATTTACAATTGTTTTCAAGCCCATAAGAAGCTTTCCATCCCCCAATAATCCTTTTCTCAATGCTATAATTCCAATTGAGCTTGTGTTGAATATCAATTCCAAGATATTTGTATGAAGTCACTTCCTCCAAGTTGTTGTTGTCATATATAAAGGTATCATAAGGGATCTTATTGGATTTAATAATCATGACCTTAGTCTTATCAGTATTAACAGTCATACCCATATTGGATTCTTAGTTGGTTTTCAAGATCATGGGGACTCCTTTCCATAAGAATGATATCATCGGCATAAAGAAGAATATTGATGACTATACCAGTGAGAGTAGGGCCGACACAACCTGCTTTTTCCAAGCATTCTTCTAACTTATCAATGTATATGCCAAAAAGGGTAGGGGACAAGGGACAACTTTGTTTGACTCTGATATTGCAGTTAATCTCTTTTGACCAGCCCTCAGTGTTTTTAAACTTAGCAATATCGTTCTCATACATCCTTATTACAACAGCCCTCAATGCGAGAGGCACTTTTATCTCTTCCAACCTATTCCAAAGGTTTTTTCTAGGAACCATGTCAAAAGCTTTTCTAAAGTAAAAAAAACAACAAAAAAGGTTGGTTTTAGTATTGTGGAACTCCTCTGTAATGATCCTAAAGGTAACAAGATGGTCCACAATTGAATGATATCTCCTAAACCCAGCCTGGCCTTTAGCTCTTTTACCGTGACTTTCTTGCCAAATGCTAATCTTCTTTTCCAAAATAATTCCATAAAGCTTGGCTAAAATCGGGCTAATCATAATGGTCCTATAATTAGAGGGAATGTTTTATCCCCATTTTTAAAAATAGGAACAATGAGGCTTTACGTCCAGGGTTTAGGGAAGCCCTACTTGATTGTTAAGTTGAAGAGCTTGTGTATGTGAGGGATAAGGATTGGCCCTCCGATTTTAAAAATTCCAGCTTGGTAGCCTTCAATGTCCTTAGCTTTCCCATTTGCGAGCCGCTTAACCCCAAACTCTATGTCATCTAAAGAAAAAACTTCTTCCTTTGTAGGGACAATAGGAATGGTGTCCATGGCATTAGGGAACTCGTAAAGATTTTTAAGGTAGGAATTCTAGTCCGTTAAGGGAATCCTATTATTTTCTTTAGTATTGCGTTTTAGAATTTGGCTCAGGAACTTCTTAGGATCCAACTTGTATAGTTGTGAAAGTTGCTCTTGCCTTTTATTGATATAGTATATTTTTTTCCTTTTAATTAGGGCTTTGTATGTATTGATCTTATCAAGTTTTAAGGGCTCATTAGTAGCATCCTTGATGGCTTTCCTAGGAATTTTGCATTCTTTATCATACCAAGGGTTGGTTGTTCTATTATTCTTTTTATGGGACACCTCAAAATAGAACTTGTTAATAGAAGTGCAAAGGGTAGTTGTAAAATTATGATAGAGTTCTTAAATGTTGTCCTTATAAGTTAGGAGGTTTAATTTACTATTTAAATCCTTTAAGAAAATGTCAACTTTACTTTTCTCAAAGTGCAAATTCCTTTGATTACCGGAATTCTCTTCAATGGTGCTCCTATGCATGGATAATTTTAGAGTTAGGGTTAAAGGTTTATGATCAGAGTCAGGCTCATGGTCATTTAAAAGGTCAAAAGTTGTTATTTGCTTGGAAACAGGGATATCAGATATCACATAATCTACAACTCTACTACCTAGCCCATGAATACAAGTCATTTGGTTGGAGTTTGGCGAGTTCATTACTCCATTGCAAATTATTAGGTCTTGAGAGCTGCAGAGACTGACCAACTTAGTACTAAACAAATTCTCAATTAGGTCTTCAGAGCTTCTTTTGTAGCTATTAGATAAAACAAGGTCCTCATCTAGACATAAAGGATTATGGTTGGAGTCATCACTTAAAAGAGTAGCTTGTTTAGTTGCAGTCCTAGCATTAAATTCTCCTAGTAGGAGGATATTAACTTCATTTTTCAAATTATAAATATCTTGTTCTAAATTATTTTAGGGACAATTTTTGTCTAGGTTATTTTTCTTATAAAAAGTAGAATTAATAGGTGCAAAATAACAAATTGCTATATACATCTTCTTAGCATTGGTGTCTGAAATTTCTATCCAAATGTATTGATTAAGAGGGTCAATCTTATGAAGTTTAATGTGAGGAGAAATTTTTTTTCTAATATAACAAGCTACGCCTCCTATCCCTCTATGGTGGGATTTTTTGTTCCATGCTGACCACAAGAAAAATCCTTCCATGTTAGGGACCTTAGACTCCTCGTGCTCTCAAGTTTCAGCTAGACAGATAATATCAATATCACTCGGGATCCAACTTATCATAGGACCTTTGCGCCATGGAAAGCCATGACAAGTCCAAAAAAGGATCCCAAGTGTCCCAAATTCCTATTTATTATTATCCTTCGGGTCTCTATCCCTAACAATAGATTTTTGATTTCTAATTATTGCCCATTTTCCTTCTTTCCTGACTTCTTTTACCTTTTGAACTTCCTTCCTTAATTCATCTTGGTCTTCGGGAATGAGGTCTTCATTTATAAATATTCCTGACCCTTTTAAGCTCGTAGATTTACTAAGTATGCTATATTTATGGCCATTACAACTTACTTTGACATGGATCAACCTATCTTTGTGATCAATTATTTTTCCTATCCTCTTTTCTTCTATGAGGTAAGTTGTATCAATTTGTGATTTATTTTTTAATTCTTCTTTTACTATTGCTAGTGTATCCTCCTCTTGTTGTTCTTTTATTCCAAAAATTAAGAGGTTCAAGGCTCTTTTGTTATGCGCATGGTCCAATTTGATTAGCTTATTCATTTCCTCTTTGATGGGTTTGATATCCAATTTGTTTTCCATATTACTGAGGGTCAAATTGTTGGTTAGTTTTTTTTCTAGCTCTTTAATCATATCTCTCAAGTTGTGATTTTCTTCAAACCCTCCTTCTTGGGTTGATTGTTTATGTTTTTCCATTTCTTGAATTCTATCCTTCATTATCTGCAATTCACTCTTGAACCCTAAGAATCTATCCTCTATTTGAGTTTGAATGATATCTTTATTTTTTTTATCAATCATTGCCTCTAGCTCTATTTGGAGTTTTACTTCTCTTTCTTCACTCCTTTTTTCTAATGTTTCTAACTCTATTTGGATTTTGGCATCTCTCTCTTCTCTTTTTTTTTTTCTACTGATTCCATATAATCGTAAAGGATCTCTAGGGTGATTTTGGGGGGGCTCCCCTTCTTAGGTTGAGTTTTTGGAATAGGTGGTGGAGTGTTCATATTGAAAAGAAGAGA
Source organism: Picea engelmannii (assembly GCA_009831015.1). Classification (NCBI taxonomy): domain Eukaryota; kingdom Viridiplantae; phylum Streptophyta; class Pinopsida; order Pinales; family Pinaceae; genus Picea; species Picea engelmannii. The sequence continues at coordinate 106,525 of ML780414.1, read as the reverse complement.
AAAAAGATGTAACAATTATTATTATGGATTGACTTTATCTCTCAAATCAACTTTTACTTCTGAAACTTAAAATAAATAAACAAATAAAATATATTTAAATCTCTTTACGTAAAATTAAAATTGAATCAAAATAAAAAGTGATTCACCTCATTTTAAATGTCCAAATGCTCAACCCTTTGAAGAAGCCAAAAATAATTTCTAAAAATGGCAGAGAAGTCCAGAGAAACTATAGAGATTATTCTCGGAGAAATATTAATTTCAAAACTGCAAAGAAGTAGTATTCCTTCAAAACCACGGAGAAATATTATTTCCGTTCAAAACTGCAGAGAAATATTATTCCCATTCAAAACCGTAGAGAAATATTATTCCTGTTCAAAACCATAGAAAATATATATATATATATATATATATATATATATAGTTAATTAACAAATCTACTTTATTTACAATCAATTTCGTCAATTTCATATAAATTTATAAATAAAATGGTGTATAAATTAAAATTATATTTTTATTTAAAATAAAATAATTATATATAAAAATATATATATATATAATATTTAAAATAATAAATAAATAAATAATTTTATTAAATTTTTTTTATTAAATTTTTTTAATTTTTTTTTAAATAAGTTAAAATTTATATAATATTTTATTAATGAAAAAAAGTTAATTAACCCACACAAAAATTATAATGACTGAAAAATTATATATATTATAGTCATTATTACATTGATTAAATGAAAATGTGTATGAATAATATCTAGATTAAGAATCCAACATTCATTCACATTTAAAAACTAAATTAATCTCAACTTTTCTTGTCTTCTATCTATTCAATTTAATGCTAATCATTTTACAATATTAAATATATTACATTGCATATGCTTACACATTTCTATCATTGTATTTATTTCATGTTAAGTGTTACTTAATGAAAGTTTGAATTCCTCGTCATAAAGTGTTTATTTAACCAACATATGTTTGGATGAGTTCTACAACCTAATAAGCAAGTATTATCCTTATGAAATACTACTCTGTGACATATGTTTGGATGAGCTGTTTGACAAATATATCACAAATACAAATTACTAACTATATTCGCTGCACAATATAGAGGGTTGATAGAGAAGAGTATTGTGTCGTACCAAGGCATTTTGTCTTCTACATATAAAAGACGTTTGACAAGAGATGATATTGTTATAATGTGTTTCCTTATTAATTATTAAATACAGTTACAATTTTTTCATATCTATTACAATTACAATTGTACCATTAAAATGAAATTATTACATTGTTTATAATGAAAAAAAATTCTTAGAAATTCATACATCATGAGTATTATATATATATATATATATATATATATATATATATATATATATATATATATTAAATTAAATTAAGAAAGAATTTATTACATTTTCAGGAATTATATATCTCTTTTTCATACATCATGAGTAATGTTTTATATATATATATGAAAAATGTCTTATATAAAGAATTATATATCTCTTTTATATCTCTAGTTGTAACATAATAATTAAGAAATCCAAATTAAAAATTAAAAAAAAATAGTTTTCTAGAAACTTTAAGATTATTTACTTTTAAAACTCATTATAAAATTCAGATTCTTTATTTATGGGTCATTTTTCATGGATTAATTCATTGTTAAAGTACTCATTGAAATAATACATAATTTGTCTTTTTTGATCTAGGTCCATTGGGCCAACCTAATCCAGGTGGATATTAGTGGCCATCCACCTATTCCAAACGACTCCTCTTGACAATTTTTTTCAGCACGTTCTTTTGTAATTCTTTGTAATTGTAGGTTCTACACTTTTGGGGATGTTTGAATCCCTAGACAACTTCCAGGTGGAGATTAGTGGCCACCCACCTAATCCAACTGGATTATTTTGGAAGTTTTCATGTCAATACATCTTTATGTACTTCCAGGGCCGTTTTGGGGCCCTAAACAGTGTTTTATGGCTTGCCATAGTCAAACTATAGATGGAGTCAAAGTTGATGGCATAATGTGTAGTTCTCAAAAATATCTTTCCAACGAGCTATGAAGCGCCTAAAATGGAGGTCGTATGAAAAAGTTACAACCCTGGGAAGTTGAGGTACCAACTTACCCATCGGGGCCCACATAAATTTTGGTGATTCAACTCCTAGGGTTAGGTTTTTGGATGTCTACAGTTTTTTCATTCATGAGTAATGTTAAAAAGGCCTCCGGAGCCTCATTGTAATTATTTTTCTTAGACGGATGCACGTAGCAGCCACATCTCTTCTCAAAGATAGCTACCACCATCCGAGCAAGTTGTTTTCAATTCTATAGTTTTACATTTTCAACTTATTTTATTCATTCAATAGAAGTTATTGTTCACTAGATACCTATTGTTGTTATCTGTATCTTTGTGTTATTGTATTCAGTATGTTATTCATTTCGTTCCGCTCATAAATCTAGATTAGTGGTATCAGAGCGGTCTTCTATTCATTTATTTTTCTTTCTCTGTGTCCCCGACAAGATTTGGGTACAAGAATTTGGGACTCGAACTAGTTGATCCTTTGCAATATTGGTCGTTCCGAGCCCGAAAAAAACCCATGGGGGACGAGAAGAAATATGATGAGCCAGGAGATCCTTTGAAAATGTTGCTCGAGGAAGCCCTTGCGCGACAAAGGAACGAAATGATCGAGAACATTGCACATATCCTTCGACAGTTGCCCACAAGAGACGTATCTTCATCAAACGACCATGTAATCCACTTCAAGTTACAAGTAAATTTTGATATTCCATTATTTGAAAGATCGATATATGCGGATGTTGTATATAAATGGTTGAATTTGCTCAAATGGTATTTTTCGATCCACAATTTTTCCGACAGGGAAAAGATTACTTTTTCACTCCTTAATGTCATACACCATGTAAGGTAGCTAGAGAGGTAGTGGGGGGGCCTAGAGGGCCCATAGTGATAATAGTGGAGTTCATTCAATGTAAGGTGGACTAGGTCCACTATATTATTAAATAAGACCCACTATGGTAGTTAGATATAATAAATGGGTAATTAGATATAATTAATGTAAGAGGGCTTCTTAGAAGGGTCTACTTCTAGAAGATTTCTCCTCTAGAATGTTCTTAGGAGATAATAGCACTATATAAAGGGGTTCAAGCAATGTAATGAGACATGAAGAGAAATATTGTATTTGGAGCTGAAGCTCATTAGGAGGATGCCCCCTCGAAGAGGCAAGTGAACAGGAGAGGATCCCTTCCATAATAGGATCCATTGTA
>ML780414.1:77022-96866 GCA_009831015.1 Picea engelmannii | reverse complement strand
AAGTGTTGATTACTGTTATGAGGACTATGAAGACGACTTCTGAATAGAAGCTTAGTTTCTCTTTCACATTCAGCCTTAGAATAGGTTTTATGCTTACTGTTTTTACCATTTAGAAAACAAAGTGTTGATTATTGTTATGAGGACTATGAAGATGACTTCTGAATAGAAGCTTAGTGTCTCTTGCACAGTCAGCCTTAGAACAGATCTTTGGTTTATCTCCATAAAAGATAAAAACTATCTCTAAAATCCATATACTTTGGACATGCCTCTAAGTCTTACAAACACCGGATTGATAATAAATGCACTCTAATTTACTTGGGTAGATCTAGAGCTCAACAAACGCCTTATAGGGCCCCATCATAATCTTTTTCCACTTCATTATGGGCCTTACACTATCACCAAGATTGTGCCTGACAATGCTTTTGAGATCAACACTCCCCCAATCCTTGGTTTGTACCCAGTGTTCAATGTGGACCTCCTCTGACCATTTTTCCACCATTATTAGACACCTCAGAGATCATAGAACAGTTGGCAACAACATAGCTCAACCTTGACTACATGGAAAAGGCATCCACTGATCATATAGTGGACACACGGGTCAAGGGAACTCGCCAGCAGAGGATCCATATTTATCAGGTTGTCAAGGTAGGGAAGCTCTTGCACCAAGGTAAGTGGCTCACCCAGAGCCAAATTTAGCAGAAGTTTCCAAACCTGATGGAGGCACTCAATGCAATGGATACCATTTCTTCCTAATTTGGGGGGGGTGGGGGGGGACTGATCTAAGTGGATATTGGTGACCACCCACCTATTCCAACTAGCTCCTCGACATTTTTTTCAGCACATTCTTCGATAATTCTTTGTAATTGTTGGTTCTACACTTTCAGGGTTGTCTGAAGCCCTACACAACTCCCAGGTGGATATTGGTGGCGCCCACTTAATCCAATTAGATTATTTTGGAACTTTTCATGTCAGTACATCTTTATGTACTTCCAGGGCCGTTTTGGGGCCCTAAATAATGTTTTTTTGGCTTGCCACAATCAAACTGTAGACGAAGTCAGAGGTTGACGGAATAATGTGTAGTTCTCGAAAATACCTTTCCAATGGGCTATCACGTGCTTGAAATGGATTTCTTAGGAAACTGTTACAACCCTGGGAAGTTAAGATACCAACTTACCCATCGGGGCCCACATAACTTTTGGCGATTCATCTCATAGGGTTAGTTTTTTGGATGTCTAGGGTTTTGAAATTCATGAGTAATGTTAAAAATTCCTTTGGAGCCTCATTGTAATCATTCTGCTCGGAAGGATGCACTTAGTAGCCACATCTCTTCTCAGAGATAACTACCACCATTCAAGCAAGTTTTTTTCAGTTCTGCAGTTTTACAGTTTCAACCTATTTTATTCATTCAATAGAAGTTATTGCTCACTGGATATTTGTTGTTGTTCTATATATCTTTGTGTTATTGTATTCAGTTTATTATTCATTTCGTTCCGCTCATAAGTCTGAATCACAACCACATTACATGGGGGGACCATTAGGTCAATATCAATATATAGGAGGTCCATTTGGTCAATCACAGTACATGGGTGGAAAACTAGGACATCCACCGCACATGGTTGGAAAATCAGGACAACCACCTTACATGAGTGGAAAATCTGGGCAATCATCGTACATGGGGGTACTTTTAGGTCAACCACCATAAATGGGAGGAGCATCTATTTTTTCCATCTCACCACAACCTGGATATGGTCCTATTGGTTTTCCCGTGCCACATGGTTACCCCCAGTATCCACAGGAAAACTAACAACTTCCATTTTTTTCTACATTAGATATATTAGATCTATCACGTTTGACAAACGATCCCATTCAACATGCCCCATTTTGGCCTCCATCCCTGCCAAATGACTGTCTGCCATCCCAAAATTCAACAGAAAACGTGGGGAAGGTCCTAACAATCATGTTATGAATTTCCATTTATGGTGTTCTTCAAACTCTTTGATGGATGACTCCATTTGTCTAAGGATTTTTCAGAGAGCACATACAGGTGCAACATCCCAATGGTATATTGAGTTGTCGTGTAACTCCTTTTTCAACTTTAATTCTCTTTCTATGGCTTTCTTGACGCATTTCCAATTTCCTATATGGTATGATACTGGTACAGAGATTTTGACCTCACTCAGACAATATTCTTCCACCCACATGTATGTTAATATTCATGAGTGGAGGCGACATAAACGGTTGATTAAAGCTCCAATTTTGGACCAAATCCTCGTGGATTGGTTTACAAAGTCACTATTGCCACCCATTGTCTGCGATGTTTCCATGGGAGGTGTTTTTATTGAGAAGCAGGCTATCAATCATGCTCAATATTTGGACTTGGTATATTCCGAGTCTGGCACACTTTAGGATCTAATCTCTCATGATCCTCGCCCATCAAATGATCCGACAAGACTTTCTCTGGAACTAGGTTGCATTTTGAACACCAAAATTACTTCCACTCCTACTCATACCTCTAAGGTGAATGTGGTCCAATCCATTTCATTTCATCAACCAGGAGGTAAGAAGAGGAATAAGGGTAAATCCAAGAAATATTCTAACCAACAATATACTACAAAGATTGTTGATACTAAACCGAATAGGAAATATAAGTTTCCTTTCATTATTTGTACGAAGGACCAATACATGAAATATTTCCCTCGTCAACGGGAAGTCAATAACTTTTTGAAGAGTACCTCCCTACCCGCAATGTTAACTGACCCTTTCCCAGATCAGCAACAACATCTAGTTGCACAAAATCCTTCCCTTCCGCAAGAGGGCAATGCAGGTCATTCCCACCATGGGGATGCTTCATCAAGCACCTCTCAAGTCTATGTGTAAGGAGGCAGTTAATTTAACGACCCAAGAAAATACTTATGACACTCTTCCAAGTAGTCATGCTAATGTAAAGGCTATCAATCAACCCTCCAAATCCACTCCTTCCATATTCCACGCCTCTTCAAATTGAGAGGCCAATTTCTGACATAGTGTTGTGCACTCCCAAGGGAAGAATTCGAAAAAAGACCTTTAATAGTGTTGTGCACTCCCAAAACTACAATATTGTTGAATCTTTGGCTCAAGCACCTTATGTTATGTCAACCCTCAAAATTCTACATAACTGTCCAAGTCAATGCAGAATCCTGTTGTTAGCCATTGGAGCTATGGATCTAGAGGAATCAAATCTGATTACCTTTAATCTGGACTATTTCAAGGAGAGGCTCTCCCACCACTTAGCATTCCAAATTCAAATTTTGTTTGGTGGAAAGAAAATCCATCGCATTGTTTTGGATCAAAGAACCTCCACCTATGTCATGTCTTTGCCTTGTTGGAAATCCATTGGTTCTCCTAAACTTAACCAATCTCCTACCACCCTCAAAGCATTTTATGGACATGGTTTCCAACCTCACAGAGTCTTGCAATATTTCATTGCGACATTGAAGGGTAAAAACCATTTCAGTCGATATTGAAGTGGTTGACACGCTCCTCGATTACATTTTGTTACTTGGTCGTATTTGGTTCTATGCAATGACTTCCATCACATTTTCATTGTTTCGTATTTTACAATTTCCCCATCAAGGGAAAATTATCACTATTGAGCAACTAGACTATTGCACTCCAGATCTCCACGATTTTGTAGAAAATAAAGTCCCTTTTCTAGGTTCCAGTCTTGGGTATGAGAGTGTAGGATTCAGTCTCCTTAAGGATTCCTTGCTCATGGGGATTTTTCCTTTGCCTCCTCTTAACAACATGCAGGTTGCCATGTTATATATGATTTCGACTCAGGTGCAACAATCCCTAGAATCACTTGATCCTTTGGTAGTACCTAGTCTTCATGAGCGCATGTCATTGCCTCTGTTAAGCTCATTAAAAAATGAAATAGAACCCCCTCCATACACTTTGTTAGATGTCGCATGCACTTTGTCAAGTGTCATATGCACCTTACTAAGTGTTGCATGCATGTTTCCAAGTGTTTCAACTCATTGACACCATGAAAAACATGTTCCATGATCCCTAATTCATGTTCGAGGAAGAAACCCATCATTTCAAGGTCAGAAGCATGCCTTTTACTTAAAAATTCGATCATTTTTGGGGCATTTATGAAGGTTGTCTCCCCCCTGTCTATGTATAGGGAGCATCGATGCTCCCCTTTCCATGTTAAGGGAGCACCATTGGTGCTCTGCCTCTAACTTAGGGCGAGTGCCACTTTGGTTAGAGGAAAATATGGAGAATCCTGCCTTTTCCTAAGGGAAAACTCTAAAGAGATGAGGTTGGTTTTTCTCGACTCATATCCTATGGATCTATCTTAGGATAAAATATGAACTCATGGATCCATGTACTCAACCACTTCCCTAAATATCTCATGGTGGTTGAGCCTCCCAATCCTATAAATTGAAGGCATTTCCATGGTGAAAAGGGGGGAGATTTCAAGTGTCAAACCTTTGATCCTAAGAGAGGATAATCCATTAAAGCATCAACATTTTGATCTCAATACTTTCATGCAAGGGATAGATGAGGAGAGCTTGGAGAATATTGTGGTGACATCAACTTGATTTGTAAGTGTCTTCTTTTGTATTTCCATTTAATATTAACTTGGCCTATTCCTTTCATTATGTTGTTCATTGTAATGTCCATGCTTAAGTCAAATCAGGTACAAATAGATTTGGTTTTTATATAACAAAATCTAGTATAAGTAGGAAGGTTTTCCATTTTTTTGCAGGTCTCTTTGATCACTGAAGGAATTGGAGCAACAAGGAAAAAGGATGAAGCAACGAGAACAAACTTAAAGAAATAGGTAAGCGCCCCTCATTATATCTATAGTTTATTAAACTAGATATATAAGGAAAGTAGCAACCATTTTTTTACTTCTATCTTTGGACCAAAGAATTGGTCTTGGTCCAAAGGGGAGTTTAACCTGTTAGTAGGGTAAGATTTCTCATAACAGGTAGGCCATCCTACCCTTGCCATGATATGAAGGTGAGTCTTTTTATTTCCACCATGTGAGAGAGCGATAAGGAGAAGTATTGGGAGCTCAAAATCAGGAGAGTGTTGCATGGTCCCAAGGTATGTATCTTGTTGTACTTTCTTACATTTATAATACAAATCTATTATATTTTCCTCTCCAGTGTGTGTAATTCATGGTTATTCATGTTAAACATTGGTAGATCTATTTTCCCCTAGGCAATTAGATTAGATCTTCTTGTAATATCTTTCTTTTTGTGCCAAATAAGGTTGAGAGAGGTGTGTCTCATTTTCCATGTGCGGGTGGATGATTGTAGGAGTTAGGAGTTGGATCTTGGAGCTGCATCACCTTGGATCATGATTGGACAACCATTAATAAAAGGTAAGGCATGCTCTCCTATCATGTTATCATAAATTGAACATATTTGTCTTAGATATAGAGTGAAAATACATAGTGTTCTATCCCACAGTCTATCACTAACCGAGCTAAGGCCAATGAGAGGGATCACCTATCCATAGGAGAGTTTTTCTACAACACATTGTAAGGTGTTTCCATACCTTAAGGGTATTTTGATAAATGAAGTGTGAGATTTTTTGAATATAATTTATTGTAATTCAAGTTTAAAGGTTAAGGATCATAATATTGAACCATTGTTGTTGAGTATAAATGGCAACACTTTCCTGCTCATCATGAAAATCATAAAACTATTAACAAAAAAGGGGATTTTTGGTAATGGTTATCTTTTGGTGACAAAGACCATTTTGATTGTCTCCATTGAAGCTTAATTTCTCTCTCTACCAATGACCTTATTTAGTGTAGTGATTAATTCTATGGTAGAATATGCAATACTCCAATGAATGAGATAACACTACATATTGGATTATACTTGGGCTAGAATTCCTCAAGGAGATGGAAGAGTGATTTTCCTTAATTAAGTATAAATTAAAAGTATCTCAAAACAAACATAAAGTTTTTTAAAATATCCACAATATCCATTCTTCATGTTAATTTGTTGTCTCAATGATGGATTTGGTTCTAGGTTCAAAATGCTAACATGAAGAATGGATACTATGGATCTTCCAAAAACTTTGAAAGCTGCTCCCACCATAGAAAACTTGAATAATAAATCTCATTTAGATTTGAGTAGCACTTAGAGAGTTTAGAGTCAACGTTCATGTATTTCTTAGGGTGAATCCCTAGAAGAGTTTGTTGAGATTAGGGAGTTGCGCCAAGCTAGTTCTAAGATGTTACAAATTGCATTTTGGGATTCATGAGATAATGAGACCATTTTCATGTAGAATTACATTTCTCGCTAACATTAGAGCACATAATATTTTTCATGTTTCTTTTACCAATTAATATTATATATATGTTTTCTCTAATAAATCCCCCCTCCCCCGCCCTCATATGAGGGCGGGGGAGGGGCAATTTATTAGAGAAAACATATATAACTTGAATAATAAAACTCATTTAGATTTGAGTAGCAGTTAGAGAGTTTTGAGTCAACGTTCATGTATTTCTTAGGGTGAATCCCTAGAAGAGTTTGCTGAGATTAGGGAGTTGCGCCAAGCTAGTTCTAAGATGTTGCAAATTGCATTTTGGGATTCATGAGATAATGAGACCTTTTTCATGTAGAATTACATTTCTCGCTAACATTAGAGCACATAATATTTTTCATGTTCCTTTTACCACTTAATATATGAATGGTTGTAATCATGTGATTATGATTTAGGTGGATCCAAATGGAGAGTTTTGAACTATACCTTTATACATCCTCAATATTAAGTTCACATAATTTTCATTCGAGTATATTCATAGGTTAAGGTCTAGTGGGAAGACTACAAACTAAGTTAAGTTAAGTTAACCTTGGAGATGGGGGATGTCATGAGGCACAATATCGATTTCTTTTTAGATGTGAGGACCATCATGATGGGGAATGTAGTACATGCTTTGTGCACCCTCCCATTTGGACATGGGTCATGCGTAGATATGATATACATATATAGTTTCAGAACTAACCCGAATCTTATGATGTTTTGTATAGGTGTTGATTCAAGGGTATATTATGTCATAAATATTGTATAGATGAGATGTGTAACTATATAAATTCTTAATTTTGATGATCAAAGACTAAAACCTTGCTAGAGAATATATATGAATAACATATAGGCTGTAATATGTTTATTTTTTCCTACATTTGACTCTCATATGATGAGTAAGTATAATGTGATCAATGAAATGGATAAATATAAAAAAAAAAATACACAAATGGTAGGGAGTAAAGAGGAGTAATGACTTGTCTAATGGTAAGGATATGGTGACATCCATTTCATTGAAACTTTAAGAATTGCAAATAGTAACTTGAGTCTTGACCATGTTTCCTTGAGAGAATCCAACACCTAACCTCTCCATGCATACTTACCAACAAACCTTGCTACATGCATACTTACCAAAAAAAATTCCTACATTGACCCTCATATGATGAGTAAGCATAAAGTAATCAATGAAATGAGCTATTATAAAAGTAAATACACAAATGGTAAGGAGTAAAGAGAAGTAATGACTTGTCTAGTGTTAAGGGGAAGGTGACATCCATTTTACTGCAACTTTAAGAATGGCAAATAGTTATTTGACCATATGTTTCCTTGAGAGAATCCAACACCTAAACTAACCTTGCTAGAGAATATATGTGAATAACATATAAGCTAAATATGTTTTTTTTTTCTCTCATATGATGAGTAATCACAATGCACTCAATGAAATGGGCCAATATAAAAGTGAATACACAAATATTAGGAACTAAATAGGAGTAATGACTTGTCTAGTGTTAAGGGGAACATGACATCCATTTCAATGCAAATTTAAGAATTGAAAATATTGACTTGACCATATGTTTCCTTGAGAGAATCCAACACCTAACCTCTCCATGCATACTTACCATGCTTTCATAGAAATATACCTTTTGACATTATGCAAAGGTTACTTATTGCATTGTTACTCTTTTTCATTGAGATTAAAATATCATTATTATGTTGCACACGAGCATGAATCCATACAACCAAGGGTCGTGTCTTGTTGTTATTCATTGTGTGTGCATGATGAGGAGAATATGAGCATTCGTGTGATGTTATACGTATGTGATATCCTAGTTGAGTGGACAAGCTCGAGATAAGTTGAATTTATGATCTTTCATTATTTTATTTGTATGGAATAATAAAAATGATGGGTAGAGATAGAGTAGGTAGCATTAGTGTTTTAATGGTGTCCAATCGTAGTAGGTAAAAAAAAAAAGGATATAGAGATCTAGAGTAGTTTGTATTAGAATTTTAATTAGTATGTGAGAAAGAAGGATATGGACTCTTGTCTAGTGAGAAGGCTAGAAGGCTAGTGAGAAGGCTAGAAGGTTAGTTATGGATGATTTTACTAGTGAGTAAGATAGCAAGTTCTTTAAGTAATTTCTACAATATTATTTATGTGGATACTTTAGGTTATTGTTCTCTTTTGCTTTGCGTATATCGAAAAATGATTTTTTTGCAAATAGCTATTGAGTTATGAGATTGTTCTTATGGGTGGAAATTCACTTACTCTTTCCAATTCATAGGCTCGACTTGAGGGTGATACTTAGAGTGAGTACCTATGGTTGGATGGTAAATCCTATCTTTATAGCCAATCCAAATGCTTGATAATTATAACAAATAAGTGTTATTTTTTTTTTGTATGTTATATTTGATAACATTTAAATATGATAAATTTTGTGTAATGAATTAGTTTTGTAGTCAATTGCTTGAAAAGTGTTTTTTCTTTTGCAAATGGAGTTCTCGATGTAATTTTTGTTTTTTTATATAAGAGGAATGATCATGGCTTGAGTAATTTGGCATGGAATATTCATTACTTTAATTGAGTCATTACTAATTATTATAAGATTTTAGAAGTTGAGGGCTCAATATCTAATGCACTTGTGGAGGGATGTGCACTGTAGAGTTGAGTTAAGGTTGTTGAATCAATAATTTTGATTAAATAGAGAAGGTTAACTTGTTCCTTGATCTTCAAGGGAGGTGACAAATATGTTACAATTTTGAAACGTCCTCACTTTCAAATTCAAATATTCAGTTGAAAAATTTATTACCTTCAAAGTTAAAACATAAAGAGTACTCTATAATACTCTCTAAGAAAAAACCACCCAATGAGTAATCATTAAAGGGAGAATGATTAACCCTATTAATTTTGTTAATAAAAACCTATAGAACCAACTTTACACTTTATACCTCAAATACTCTCTAATATAATGCATTAATTATAACTTCTAATATAATGTAATCAATATAATAACAATCTCATTTAAAGTTTGCCAACTTATCACTATAAGAAGTGCAATAAAGTTGAAATAGATCATTTGAATTTATGAATATTTTCCGGTTAAAATCTATCAAAAAAAATAACAAATGAATAAACTAAAGAAAATGATACTTGTGTTTTAATGTAAACATAAATTTAATTAATTTCCTTCCTACCTTAAAGTTAGAGATTATATCAGATAAATTTCCTTCCTACCTTATTAACTTAAGCTTGATTACTTTGTCATCACAGACCCTCTTGTTTTGTCTCAGCGAAAGAAACAAAAGTATAGAGCACCACTAACATTATTGATTGGAAATTTGGATATTATCTCATCCAAAGAAGCAAAAGTCTAAAGCACCTCTAACATTAAAGTCTAAAGCACCACTAACATTATTGATTGGAAATTTAAATATTGTTTCACCTAAAGAAATAAAATTCTAAAACAACACTAACATTAACAACACTAACATTAACATTATTGATTAAAAATTTGAATTGAATCTAATACTTAGTAGTAAGCAAACCAATATACCATAACTTCTTTTTGAAAAAGAAACGAAAAATTATTAAACAAAATGCATAAACGAGATGAAAATCACTTACATTCCACATTACGAGATGAAAATCACTTACATTTCACATTTAAATGTATCCCATCTAACTATAAAGTAGCGACAGAAAGCATTTCACATTTAAATATATCCCATCTAACTATAAAGTAGCGACAGAAAGTAATGAATATTCCATGCCAAATTACTCGAGCCATGAATATTAGTGGGAGAAAGTCAACAGCTTGCGATAAAAATATTCTGGAGCTTTTGGAGGGTTAGATGACTTGGTACGTATTCATAAATTTTATTTAATTTTTCAAATTCCTATTAGTAGTTAATAGGTAAAAGGATAATTGTGTTTTAATTTTTATTAATTTTAATAAATTAAAAGATTAAGAATATGGATTTTTTATACTTAATTATAAATTTTATTAAGTTTAATAATTAAAAATATGAATTTTTTTTATAAATTTGAATAAAAGAAAAATAAAATAACAATAAAATAAATTTGAGAGACTCCTTATCTTAAGAAAACTAATCATTAAAAAAAAAATTCTTTGAAACTATAAATAATATAAAAAATGATTCCACATATAATTATTCTATATTTTAAATAAGATATTGTCAATGGAAATCATCTAATTTGTGATCTACAGGAGGGTTCATTTACTACCTAATCTATTTGTTTTATTTTTCTTTTTTATTTTTATTTTAGTGAATTTTATTTTAGTGAACTGAATTATTTTAAAATGATTCAAAATCTTTAATAACAAAATTTGATAATCAAAGATTTTATTAATCACATATAATTATAACTCTTGACAAAATTCTAAGTTTGATAATCAAAGATTTTATTAATTAAATATAATTATAACTTTTGACAAAATTCCTATGCTGAAGAAGTTTTGTAAAAAAAAAGTTTTCTTATTAATTTTTTTTTTTTGATTGTGGCATAACCCATCATAACTTAATTTGTCAAGTATTATTGATGGTTACATCTATCACTAGTTGCTATTTATTAATGCTAGCTAACTCATTATTTTTATTCAAGGAAAACCAACCACCTGAAATGACCCACTATGGTCCATTAGGAGGTAGACTTTCACTCAAGGCCTAGAAGATTCAGCCCAGCCTTGAAGACACCCAGGTTCATGTTTTTGATGAATAACAATCAAAATATGGATTTTAATTTTCTATGTATAGGTTTGTTAACTTCTGTAGTTATTTTTTATAGTTATGGTCTTTCTATAAAGCTTGTCAAAAGATAGATAATCTCATAGACATATTTTTTTTGATAGCTGATGTAATTTCCCTTGACTTATCTGTATCAAGTGGATATTTAACTTATTCTTAATCATACTTTTATTTCTATTTATTCTGTAATCAAACCCCTACTTATTTAGCAATATTATTTTTTATCTACAAAAATTCTTAACTTAACTTACTCCATTGTTATTTATCTATTAATTTTTATATATTCTGTAATCAAACCCCTACTGATTTAGCAAAAAAAAAAATAATTTCTTATTAAAAAAATTCTTAACTTACTCCATTGTTATTTCTCTATTAATTTCGGAACTTACTGCATTTTTATTTATCTATTCAATATCCTTTTAGTCTCATGAATAATCGCACGACCATTCATTTGTTAATTGCAGATACAATTTTCACGTTTAAAGATAACGTATATCTCTTTTGTGGACTTTTTGAAAACAATACTTTTCAGATAACAAATTTTCATGTGGAACTTTAAAAATTCCCATCTACTCTCTCAGATTCCAGCGACTTCCAATTATAGCGAAAAGTTCAGATGGTGCAAAAGCCAATGACGCGCCGTTTGTTGTCATTATCCAATTATTTACAACATACAGATTCAGACATCCCAAACATGCTTATCTCATGACAGACTGTACAAACGAAAATGTCATCGGGATGAACACGCGTCATTACCGGGACAAGGCGAACAAGTGTATTAACCGGTGTTTGGAAGCCAAGATTTGCGCTATAAAATTGGAGCTTTGGATCTGTAGATTGCAGATTGAATGAATCGTTTGGATTTGTAGATTTCAGATTGAATAATTTGGTGACCTAAAGGAAGAGAATGGAGAAATTGAAGCGCTGCGCTGCGAATCACCCTCCTCTGTCCCCAATTCGCTTCATAGAGAGAGCTGCCGTTGTCTATGGAGGCTCCACCTCTGTCGTCTACAATTCAACTCATTTCACATGGTCTCAGACTTACCAACGCTGTCGCAGGCTCGCCTCTGCTCTTTCTGCTCGCAATATCTCGCCAGGCGATGTCGTAAGTATTGAAATATTTCATATCAGAATGATAATTTTCATGGGAATTCTGTTATTCTAGTATACAATCTTGATCTTATTAGCTGTGGTTGCATGCAGATCTCTGTAGTGGCTCCCAACATTCCTGCGATATATGAAATGCATTTCGCAGTTCCGATGGCCGGGGCGATTCTCAACACTGTCAACACACGTCTCGATGCTCGAACAATGGCTGCTCAATTCAATCACTGTCACCCCAAGATTGTGTTTGCGGATTACCAATTCCTGCCTCTCGTCACAGAAGCTCTACGTGGAACCAACCATAAGCCCAGCCTGGTACTCATCCAGGAGCTCATAAATGGCAGAGAATTAGTTCCCACGAGTACAGTAACAGCCACAACATACGAAGGGCTATTGCAAGAGGGAGATCCAGAGTTCGAGACACGGTGGCCGGAGGATGAATGGCAGTCCATTGTTATGAATTATACATCGGGTACAACCTCTGCTCCGAAAGGAGTAGTTCACAGCCACAGAGGCATCTACACAATGGTTATGGATGCTCTTTTAACGTGGGGTATGAAGTCACAGCCGGTTTATCTGTGGACTCTGCCCATGTTTCACGCCAACGGCTGGAGTTTTCCCTGGGGAATGGCCGCCCTCGGCGGCACAAATATCTGCCTAAGGAAATTCGATGCTAACATCGTCTACAAAGCTCTCAATGACCACCGGGTTACCCATCTTTGCGGGGCGCCTGTGGTGCTTACCATGATTGCAAACGCAGATCCATCTGAAAGAAAACCTTTATCCGGTCGGGTGGAGATTTTAACCGCCGGGTCTCCTCCGCCAGCTGCTGTGCTGCTGAAAATTGAAGATCTGGGATTCTCTGTTACTCATGGCTACGGGCTCACAGAGACGGGAGGACTGGTGGTTACCTGCGCTTGGAAAAGTGAGTGGAACAGGCTTCCGGCCGAGGAGAGGGCTAAACTCAAAGCGAGACAGGGCGTTAGGGGGCTTGGCCTGGCGGAATTGGACGTCAAAGATCCGGGTACCATGGGTAGCGTGCCGAGAGACGGAGTGAAGATGGGCGAGGTTATGATGAGAGGGCCGAGCGTTTTGAAGGGATATCTCAAGGACGAGAGGAGCACTGGCAAAGCCATGGAAGGTGGGTGGTTCCACACAGGGGACGTGGGAGTAATCCACCCGGACGGTTACCTGGAAATAAAGGATCGTTCGAAAGACGTTATAATCTCAGGAGGAGAGAACATCAGCAGCGTGGAAGTGGAGTCGGTGTTGTATTCCCATCCCATGATTGTGGAGGCAGCTGTTGTGGCGAGGCCTGATCCTTTCTGGGGAGAAACCCCCTGCGCTTTCGTGAGCACCAATCCGTCAGGCAAGGGCGTAACTGAGGCAGAAATGATTTCATTCTGCAGAGAGCGGCTGCCTCACTACATGGTTCCCAAAACTGTGGTGTCCGTGGAGTCGCTGCCTAAGACTTCGACCGGTAAAACTCAAAAGTATGTTCTCAGGGAAATGGCTAAAAAGCTGCCACGACCAAACCATCAATCGGAGAAAATGGGCAGCTTAAGCAAACTGTGAGCAAACCACTCTTAACAATCTCACAAGTGTATTCCAGTAACTTAACCTATCATGTCTTTTGTTCATATATGTTTATTTAAACCTGTAAGAATGGCCGGTCTGTATTGTTAAGTTTATTGTTTCAATAGTACCATGGGATAATACAATTGGTAAGACATGCGCATACTTTCTCAGTTTGAGGAGAGGTTACCAGTTCGAGTTTGTGGGATAATACAATTGGTAAGACATGCTTATACTTTCTCAGTTTGAGGAGAGGTTACCAGTTCGAGTTTGTGGGATAATACAATTGGTAAGACATGCGCATACTAGACATGCGCATACTTTCTCAGTTTGAGGAGAAGTTACCAGTTCGAGTTTGTGTCTCTGAAGCTGCAGGTGTTATCACTCCCATATTATCCACTATATGAAAAAGTATCAAAATGAATTTACCAGCATAAAATTTTACCACCCCAACTATTTATTTCTTCCGTGTCATTGCCTCCTGGATACAGTAAACAATTCATTTTTATCAGTGCAACATCCAGCTTTGTATTCTTTTCGTCCATGTCCTTTAGCATAACAAATAATTTTCTATATGGAATTCACAGTACCACCCAAAACGAATCTCATTTAGTTTAAATGTACGATTTGTTTTTTTTTAAATATTTTTTTATTATACTAGATTGATTGCAAGTTGGATTTGTAAATTTTAGTGGTTAATTTTGTATAATTTATATGAATTTATTTTTATATTTAGAAATTCAATTTAAACAACAAAAAATTATGATTTCGTACATATTCATATCTCAAATTTCAACAAAAATACCAAAACATAAAACAATTAAATTCAACTAAATGACACACCTAAAAAAATTCCACTATCAAATTCTTAATCTCAAATCAAAATTTGACCGAATCTAGGCAAGATGACAAACCAAAAAGAATTCCGCTTTCAAATTCTTAGTCTCAAAATTTGCCCAAATCTAAAAAGATAGCCAGGTAGATCCAGGAACAATCTTACCCGTCTCTTTCGGGCTTATGGGTATTTTTACAGGCTGTTACCTGTTTATTAAAATAAGTGGTTATCTAGTTTTCTTTGCCAACCTTATCTTATCGGTTCAGGTAGGATCCAGGAACAATGTTGCCCCAGTCTCTTTCGTGCTGTGGGAATGTTTACCGGCTGTTACCTGTTTTTTACTAAAATAATAATAAGTGGTTCTCTCGTTTTCTATGCCAACCTTATCTTACCTTATCTTATTGATTCATGGATTTTTGGCACAGGATCCCAAATAAAATATTTTTAATATTTGAAATAGTTTGTTTAGTAGGGAAGTCCTGTCTATTGGATTAATGCAAAGTACTTTCCAGCAACTTGTCTGGAGCTTTTTCTAGCAATTTTTCTGACGCATTTGTGGGATATTTCTAATGAAATTTGGTGATTAATCTTGATTCTACGCTGTAAACGTGTGTTTTGGTCATGTACTTTTCACTGCCGTGAGGTTTTTTGGGATTTTGAACCCTGCAGCTAGTTTGTGCGAAAAGTTAGCAAAACAAATTAAAAAAAAAAATATGAGGATATTCTTCTAAATACTTCATTGGCATATATATTAAAATATTGCAATTTAGTAAAAAAAAAATGAGGATATTCTTCTTAATATTTCATTGGCATATATATTAAAATATTGCAATTTAGTGGTTACAGTGAGATACATTTGAATTTAATAATGTAATTAAATGAATGGTATGGAATATTCTTGTAAATGAAGTATATTTGAATTTAATTACGTTGAAAGGCGTACATCTATTGATAATGGGCAGATTTAATAGGGGTTTAGTGCTTAATAAGTTTTTTATGGACAGGATTAAATATGACTGGAATATGAATATTCTTAGTAGTCACACAAAATAAATGGCTGTGATTTCAATCATTAACTTCCTTTATGTGTTTACTTTTTTACATTTACCTAATCATATTTAAAAATTATTTTGATAGCTAACTAATTGCCACTTAAGTGATTAACATAAATTAAAATATTAATACCAAATAAATGAAATGCAACTTTTTATAAATAAAAAATTATTCTTTTATAAATTTTTATTGGTCTTTTTAAATGATCAAATTTAAAAAGTTATTTTTAATTTTAAATTGAAGGATATATATTTATTTAATATTTTTACTATAAAAAGTTTAAAAAGTTATGACTACTTGATAAGAGTAAGCTTTGTATATATTTTATAAAAAGTAATTGTATAAAATTATTGTGCTTCTAATTTCAAATGTAACCTTTTTATGAATTATATGTATATTAAAAATAAATCATTTTATGAAATTGTGAGTAGCTATTATTGTTTCTTAGAAATTTTAAAGTATTAAAAAAATAATGAATCATTATTATTGTTTTCTTATAAATTTTAAAATCTTAAAAATTTGATCTAATGAAAAGTTTTCAAAATCATAATACTTTAAGTTTTCAAAGGCATAATACTAAAAAAAAAAAAAAAAAATTGATTTAACATTTTCATAATGAAAAGTTTTCAAAGTCCTAATACTTTAAGTTTTCAAAGGCATAATACTTTAATTTAAAAAAAAAACGTTAAATGCACTTCTCTCTCTCTCTCTCTCTCTCTATATATATATATATATATACTTCATAAAAAAAATTAATTTTAAAAATTATATATATATATATATATATATTTTAAAAAAATAGTCACTTTTTAATGTTAAAAATTAATCAACTAATAAATAAATAAATTTTAATTTCAAAATATCAATAATTAATATATTTTTTAATTTCAAATGTAATATTCTTAGGGATTATATGTATATTAAAAACAAATAATTTCTTATGGATTATATGTACATTAAAAGTAAATATTTTTCATAAAAAGTGAATCACTATTGTTGTTTGTCTTCCTAGGAATATCAAAGTGTTAAAAATGACAATATAAAGATTCATACACAATGTCAAAATCAAACAATTTTATGAACACTCATATAAGAGATTATTTGTTCCATGTATTCATATGATGTTTGAGGGTTACATCTATGATTCATATATCAAGCATAGCACAATCATGTTTAATTTTGGGAGTCAATGTCCTTTAAATCTCAAGCATGTTTGTTATGTTTATTTTATTTTTTTAAGTAAAAAGGGGTAGTGCCTGTTATATTACCATTGACAAAGTACAAAATTCAAGACTATAGGTGATGCCAGTTGTCCCGCCTGAGCAGAAAACCGGGACAGCATGGCATTCATGTCCATGTGTCATACTGAAAGCACAGTTAGCAAAAAATGACAGAGTTGACGTCCTGCCCGAAGGAAACCAGGACTCATAGTCACAGCATGCAAGCTGGTTATTCTATCTAACGCTAAGACTAACTAGAGGCTAGCTAGTAAAAGGCAGAAACTGTAACTACTACACCAAGACCAGAAACAAGTTATAAGCATGAGGGAACCTTTGAGCCGAGTTGTTAGTCCTGAACCTCGGAGTGCCTCCATCTCGCCGGGAACGTGTAGGGACGGGCACAGGTCGGACATTGCTTTTTGGCTGAAGCTCTGGAATGTGCCCCGAAGAACATGTCCATTCGCTGGTCCAAGCGTTCCAAGCGGAAGGTCTGGTCATCCAGCTGGTGCCTGATTTCAAGGACAAGGTCGAGGTATCTCCAGTCAGCTACAATGGGGCTACTCCTTGCTGATGTCCTTGTCCGTATTCTGCGTTCGGTGTCGCTGCTCTCGCCCTGTTTCCTTCTTCTCGTTTGTGGGCTCGGGAGGAGCCTCCTCTTCCACGTAGCAGGGGGAGTACGGCTTCTCCATGGTGGCTGTAGAGGGGTCGGACACCTTGCTATCCAATTGACATTTGCTGTGAGTGCCAAAGCTTGTGCTCGGGTTCCATTTCGCGGGTACTGTGAACATGATGCACCCAGGAGGGCTAGGCGGACCACCTTTCGGTATGACCTCTTCCACGTACGCCATTTGTGGCGTACGTGGTCTGGTCTTTCGTCGCCGAGCTGCAAGCGCCATAGCCCTCTCAAAATTCTGTTTTCGCTTACGCCGAGCCTCTGTTGCCTCGAATTTCTGCTGCCGTTTGCGCCGAGACTCCTCCGAATGCCAGGCTGCTCCCCGGCACGACCTCCCTCGAATTCGAGGCATGTTGGGACCGTTGTAAAAGGTCTGAATGCTTCCTTTGCCTATTTGGTTGCTTCGCCAGAAGGGTGGGATGGCTGAGTGCAGTCGTCGCTCCAAAGAAGAAGGAATGAGGCTGCTGCTATTATGATTCGACTGAGAGACCAGAACGTCCCGGCACAAATTATGGTATGAAGTCGCTGCTCTAACCATGAGCACTATTATAAACACCACCGCCATATCCCTGGCATTAAATCGAACCATTAAACTCTGCTGCATAGTGCTCTGGCGAGGGGTACTCTTCGCTTGCGCGAGAGGCCTCATCGCGATGGTTCTCCTGCTCGAAAACATGTGGGTTAATGGCGAAGGTAATGCGAGCCGGTAGATGCATTAAAGTAGCGTCCCAGCTCGCTCCCACATGGCTCTAACGCGCCACCTGTCACCCCATACAGGGATGTTTGTTATGTTTATTGTATATCTCATTGGAACAAAATAAATTGTAATAAACCTTGAGGATTTTATCAAGGGATGATATCTCTATCAAAACACTATAAGAGCCATGAAGAGAGCCTTTCTAGACCTCTAGGAACATGCAGATCCAACATTATTATATCCATTGACTAAGATGTCTATGATTTGGAGCTTGGTAAGGTCCATACAAGCACATAGCTAAAGCACATTATTCATCAAGACCACCAAACATGTTATTCTTATTAAGGATATTGATTGTTCATGTTATCTCTCAAACCATGCAAACATGCATGCTAGAGTGGATGTTAGAGTATAATCCCTAATGCATAGGTCTAATGATATCAACAATTATGTTACATTCTCTATAACTTGCTTAAGAATCTCACCCAAGGATCGAAACTATTACTACAAAAATTAATTTCGCAAATGATACATCTCATAGATCTTGGGTTTGAGGACAAGAAAAGATATCAATGTTGCTAGAAACGACGAGGATAAATTGAAATAGTGCAATAGATAAAGATGCCTAGAATCAATAAAAGGATAATGATCAATGTCGAAAACAAAGAATTGAGGGTTTGATGATGCAAAAAAATGAATGAATAGAATCACAATTCGCACTATTGTAATCCAAATTTTACGTTTTGTGATGTTGACAAGGTTCATTTCATTGAGCTTAATAGAGTTTTCTTTTTTTTTTAATCTCAAACAAAATTGTTAACTCATTTATGTGTGAAACAAAGCAAAACTATGCATTAACTTTATAATAAGTTGGACCAAAACTTGTAAATGATTAATGGATTTTTTAGAGATTTACATCCAAGTATTAAATATGTGTTTTTCTACCATTAAGTATCTATTGTAGTAATGGGGATGCCATAAATTACATACTAAATGGTTGAGAGCCCAACACTAAAAACTCTCAAATAATAATCAATTATTATACACCAATGTTATAACCACCTCATGACATAATAGATAGACACGTAGCAATACCAATACAACAAAATAACTATGAACCAACATGTCAGATACCTTTAGGGAGATGGAATATGTGATCATGAAGAAAGAGGGATGACCTCATTTGTCATTGAGCCACATATTTGTAGTTAATTGTATTGATGAGTGTCCAATGCCATTACAAGTTACGCTCAGAACCCATGACTAATTGTTTTGGTGTTTCAAAGCTAAGAATGGAGGAAAATATAACAAATTGAAGGGAATTATGTTGAAGGTGGGATCCAAACACATTATGGATAGTGAATATGATGTCAATTCTCATATTAGTAAGGATCGACAATGTACAGAGGACATGGATTCAAGTGGGGAGTTAAACAGAGAAACTTTCCAAGCTTCTCAAGATTCATTAAGTGACACTTAAAATTGTGAATATGCCAATATAATGATACGATTATGTGAGCATGAGATTGTTACAGGTATGAAATAACTGAGAGGGGGGGGGTGAATCAGTTATTGTAAGTTATTAACAATTTCTCTCAATTTTTACTT
>ML780414.1:52430-63520 GCA_009831015.1 Picea engelmannii | reverse complement strand
AAACTGGGAAAACCAACATATTTTATAATCATTCATGGTGATGCACTGTTTACAATAAAATATACATATAGGAGAAAATGACATCCAAAACCCTAACCCAATGACCTAGATTAGTCAACAACCCTAATTCCTTAACCAGAAATGGAAAACCATCGGTAAAGAAACCATGTGTGGAAAAACCACCTAATATATGTGACACATTTTTCGAGGCAACAAAATATGTGACACTACTAATTGTGCACAAAATATAACACATACCCAACATTAATAAACTACGATTTGGACATGTAGGCGGTCGGGTCGAGCATCCATGTCAAGTCGACTTGACAGAGCAGATTTGATGGAGTCAAATCTAACACTTGATGGTTCTATGTGGACAAGATCTTCTGGATTATATGGAAGTTGGTTAGATCTTGTGACTATAAATAGAATACCCCTTGGTTCATTTTCATCATGGTGATCAAGTGATTGAGATCCAATATGCACTATGATGTTTTGATCACATTACACCTTTCTTAAGTGTTGTAACGGTGTCTTTAGACACCAACCTTTGTCTTTGAATTTTGTGTTCCTCTTCGATTATCTACGGTATTGTATTTTTTGTTTCATGTCATGTTCCACCCTATTCCCCAACATGGTATTAGAGTCGATTGTTTAAAACCTCAACATTTTATATGAAAACCTTGTTGAGTCAGATCTGTTGTGTGATTGACTCTGGGCCGATAGTTTGTTGATTGGAACTTATTGGAAAAAACTAGTTTCTATCTAGATATCGAAGATGGATTCAAATATTGATCATGTTGTTCTGAACGGATCAAATTATGCAATATGGTCACTAGATATGGAAACCCTACTAAAGAGAAAAAGGATTTTGGCAATATATGAAGATTGAAATTCCATATCCAACTGACAACCAGGCGAAGTTCGTTGTTGATGTAAAGAAAGATGAGGTTGTAGGAGTGATCACTACCTACATATCGCAAGATATTTGATTTCACCTCAGTGGAATCGATTTCCCTCATCAATTCTAGAAGAAGTTGAAGTTGTTGTTCAACAAATTCGACAAGATCCATGTCATCCAGTTGGAGAAAGAGTTGATCTCTCTCGCTCCTCATTCTTTTGAGAGAATGGAGGACTATTTGGCACATGTCAAAGAACTCCAGTTTAAATTGGGCGAATGTGGAAAGAAATATTAGAATAAGGATGCACAACTCATTCAGCTAGTCCTAATGAACTTGAGAACACCATTCGACATGTTTGTGTCAAATTTCCACACCAACTAGCAAGCACACAAGGAAGATGGTAAGGATTATACCTTTGAATATTTTTGTGGTCTTTTGATTACTGATCAACACAATCTACTTGAAGAAGACAAGCTTGGTGGTAAAAACTGGGCCCAATTTCTCAAGGGAAAGGGAAAGATGGATCCCAGGGATAAAGTTTGGTTTGATGCCTCTACACAGAAACCTGCATACCACAACCAAAAACCTAAAAAACAAGCATATGCACCACAACAAAGTCGAAAGAAAAGACATGTCAATGTTGTGGAAATACTAGACATGTGGACAAAGTTTGTTATAAGAAGAGAGACAATTTAGAGGAGAAGGTTAAATGTTGAAGGATCCATGCTCGTTTTACACTGACCTATTGATAATTTTATCTTCCAAGTCAGAACTTCTTAGGCCTTGCTGTCTCATTCTGTGAAAAATGAATGGGTAGTCGAATCTGGGTGCACTTATCACATGGTTAAGGATGCTTCCTTATTCACATGGTTGGATGAAGCTAAGGAGAGGAAAATTTATGTTGTTGATATGATTTTTCTCTAGATATTATTGGTCAGGGTGATGTTGCTTGTTGACATACAACCACATTACTTCTCAGCAAAGGCCCAAAATGCCTTGAAATTATCAAAGACAAGGTTCTTATTCTTCAGGAACAAGGCCCATGTGAAATGAGAGAAATCATCAATGAAAGTCAAAACATACCTTGCACCTACCAGCGAAGGTAGATTGGTGCAACATACATCATTGTGAATTAGTTCAAGTAGGTTTTGTGTTCACCACACTTTTCCAGATTCGAATGGTGCCTGGCGATGCTTCCCAAGCACACAACCCTTACAGACTCCTTCAGGGGGAAACACTTTGGGTAGAACAATAACCATATTATGGGTTGTCAGTGCCTCCAGACTTCAGAAATTCAAGTGTCTAATTCGCTCATGCCAAACTCGACTTCACTCGTCGGTGTGAGAAACAAGTGTAGTCGGTTCTGGTTCAGGTCGAGTTGTGAAATGAAACTTGTAAAAACTGTCCATCGGGTCGAGAAGCCCGCTAGAGATAATAAACTTTTGTTTCTTCAAATCACGAACATAGAGCCAATCTGGACATAATTCCACAATCTTACCTGTCTGTGTTAGCTAAGAAAAAGATAGAATATTGGCACATGATAGACATCGACAATCCCATAAAATTATTGAGATCAAACAATGGTGGTGAGTATGCAAATCAAAATTTTGAACAATACCTTCTTTGATCTAGTATTGACTGGCAGTGGTCAGTTCCTCACACACCTCAGAAGAATGGCGTCACAGAATGCAAGAATCAAACTTTAGTCAAAATGGCTAGATGTCTTTTGCAGGCTAAAGATATGCCTCCTCGCTTTTTTGATGAAGTAGTGTATTGTTCAAATTATCTGCTCAATCGCATCTCGACTCGAGTTGTTCCTTCCATGACTCCAGTGAAAAGATGGCATGGGAAGAAGTCTTCAGTCGACCACCTCTGTGTGTTTGGATGTGTTTCATCGGCTCACATTCCTAATGATTGCAGAAAGAAGTTGGATGAAAAGATTCATGCTTGTATCATGATGAGCTACTCTGAAGAGTCGAAATCCTATCGATTGTTTGATCCTATCAAATGAAAAAATTATTATCAGACGAAATGTACATTTTGATGAGGACTCTTCTAGAATTAAGTTATTGAATGCCTCCTTTGGATTACTACAGGATGAACTTCTTTATGTTGTCTCTGACATTGGTGCTCTTGTTTCATGTTTCAGTCCTTCGACTGGGAAGTTGAATTTTGTTCTTGTTTTGACTCGACCATCGACCTTCAAATCGACTAGTCTGTATTCTTTTGTCTTGACTAGTTCATCGACAGAAGATCCCATGACTTTTGATTGACATGTTGAATTGAATTGCAGTTCAAATATTTCTTGTCTACCTAGATGTGCTGCCAAGAAAATTGAAGTTTTTGGAGATGATGCAGGAGATGCCTTCTTCAGACGACAAACTTGAAGTCAAAAGAAAGATGCTAGCATTGCCTTGATGAATCGTGTAATTGAAAATTTTGATCTTGTTTCCTACTCAGATGTTGAAGGACAGACTAAACGGGAGTAGGCTATGTAGACATAAATCGATTCTTTGTCGAAGAATCACTCTTGAGACTTAGTTCCCCAATCGAAAGGAAAGAACATTATGAAATATCAATGGGTCTACAGGACCAAATTTACCTCTAAGCGTAATGTTGAATGACATAAAGCATGCCTCATTGCAGATGGATTTTCTCAACAAGAAAGCATCGACTACACTGAAACATTTTCCCCTGTCACAAACATTAGTTATGGTCAATTGATTCTTTCCCTTGTTGCTCATTTTGGATGGAAAATCCATCAGATGGATGTGAAGAGTGCTTTTCTTCATGGAGATCTGTCTGAAGAAATTTTCATGGAACAACCACCTTGTTTTGGGACATATTCAAATTTGGTAATGTTGTCTCGAAAAGTCTCTTTATTGTTTGAAGCAGGTTCCCCAAGCTTGGTATGTTAAGATCAATAATTTCTTTCTTCGACTTGGTTTCAAACATTGTGAAACTGATCACAACTTGTATGTACTCCATACCAATGGAGACACCTTGATTGTTGTTGTATATGTAGATAACTTACTTATTACTAGCAATAATAGCATTCTCATCCTTATATTGAAGAAACAACTTGTTGACTCCTTTGACATGACATATCTTGGTACTCTACATTATTTTTTGGGTCTTCAAGTATTACGACTTTTTGATGGATTTTTCATTTCTCGGTCTAAATATGTGATGGATATATTGAAACATTTTAATATGGTTTATTGAAAGCCTTTTCTACTCCTTTTCAGTCTAGAGTAAAGCTTACCAAAACCTGTCAAACACCTACAATCGATGCTACCCTCTATCGACAACTGGTTGACAGTCTTATTTATCTTTTTTTTTGTAAGTAAGAGATTATATTAGAAGGACCTGTCACAGTGAAAAATTTACAATTGTTTGCCTAAACAAGTGAGGTGGTGGTTGTATCGCCCCGGTGGGAAACCAATGCAACCACATGTCCAACAATAACAATGTCTAGAAACTGAGTGTCTGTCACAATACATATCAAAATTTCTATGCCTAGTGATATGTCTATAGACAATTATGTTGTGCAAGGATGATTCAAAAGAGGATATGCATAACACCATCAACAAAAACTAAAATAAGAACATGAGAATCAAACCATCAAGTTGAGCCCGGAGTCGGTTGGGCTTGCTGCCCGTCTTCGTCTATTGCTAGCTCCAAATCCTGGGCCACTATCTCTGGAGATGGAGTCTTGTGGAGGAGAGATGTCAGCAGTGCCTCAAGGTGATCCTTGCGTCGTGTCCAAAAATTGAATCTAAACAACAGGTTTGCCAAGTCTCACCTAACCTAAAAAACAAGGTCCTGTAAAATCGCCATAGCGCTCTGAATCCCTTGGTATTCTTTGCAAGGTGAAGGGGACACAGTCTTAGGGATCCTTCTATACCATCAGATTTGGGAGAAGTTGCGTGGAAGTTAGCCGTAAGATCCTTTGGAAATTGGTGAATCAAATGATTCAAAGTGTTGAGGAGTTAAGACTCCTGAAATTACGAAGTCACGAAGTGCAAGAGATCACCATTGTTGGTCATCGGAGGGAGCGCAAACCGTAGATCTAGTTCTAAGTAACTCCATCGATTCAGAGTTCATGTATAAAGAGACTAGTTCCATGATAGGCAGCTAAAGTTTGAAGTCAGAAAGCGCTAGGAGGCTTATCCTCGGACCATAGCTCGGGGTTGCATGAAGGAGAGGGACTAGCACCCAAAAAATTTGAGTTTATAAAAGCACCGAGGAAGGAGCCCGCAGTTTCCATAAGACCCGTGCTTAAGGAGAAAAGCGGGCCTGTGAAATTGTTCCAGGGGATATTGAAGGCTCGAAAGGAGCTAATTCAACTCAGGATATCAAGATCCTTGACCGAGAGGTCGTGGAACCCTTAGGAGAGAAGGGGGCTCTGAACCAAGTGGTATTATAGCCTGAAATTGTTTTCAGGTAGCTTAAAAAGAGCTCAAAGTTGTACTCTGTGTGTGAGAAACTATTAGCACAATGCCACCGAGGAGACGTGTGGAGCCACCTATAGCCAACTGCATTGTAGAGAGAGAAATGAGAGAGATTCATGCAATATTGGAGATGATGGAAGCGTCGTAGAGGAGAGCACATGATGTTGGAGACATCAATGATGTATAAAGTGAAGAAATAGAAGTTGAAGAAGCTGCAGTGAAAAATGTTGTCGAGGAACGCTTGCTGAGAGATGTTGTTAAATTGGGAGCTAGAGAAAAGATAGGCATCCCAATGTATGAAGAAAATTTGGATGCTGAAGAGTTGTTGGATTGGATAAGATCCATGGACAAATATTTTGACTATGAGGATGTCGATGAGGAAAAGAAGGTGAGACATGCTATCACCAGGTTAAAAGGACATGCAAGACTATGGTGGGATGGACTGCAAGATGATAGGAGAAGCAAGGGAAAACATAAGATAAAGAATTGGGACATAATGATAGCCAAGCTGAAGGATAAATTCATACCCAAAGATTATCAGATAAATCTGTTCAGGAAGTTACAAAACCTAAGATAGAAGGGTATGATGGTGAAAGAGTACACATAGGATTTCTACAAGCTGAATATCAGGACTGGACAATGAGAGAAGGATGAGGAAAAAGTTGCCAGGTATATAAATGGCCTGAGGTTTGAAATCCAGGATGATATCAACATGATGTCAGTAAGGACAATAGAGGATGCTTATCAGATTTCTCTAAAGGAAGAGGAGAAGTTGGCCAGAAAATTGAGTCAACGAAACAGAGGCATAAGCACAAAAAAATGTAAGGGAGTTTCCCATGACAAGGCACAAAAACCCAAGGATGGGACTGAGAAACCACATAGTCACTCAGAAAGAGGAGGAATTTCTCGAGGGAGACAAAGTGGTGGAAGAAATTCTTCTAGAGGAAGAGGAAGAAGTAGAGGAGGAGAGGTAAGGTGTTATACCTGTGGAAATACATGACACGTGTCTTGGGAATATCCCGAGAAAAAGAAAGAAGGAGGTGAAGCTCACATTTCAGAATCTCAGAAGATCAATGTTGAAGCAGAAGGAGCAGAAGATGGAAGATCTCTAATGTTGAAGAAGTTTCTCTTGAAACCAAAACCAGAGGTTAAAAAGCTAGTGCAGAGGAACATTTTTTTCAGGACTGCTTACAAGGATAAAGATAGAGTATGCAAAGTGATAATTGACAGTGGGAGCACTGATAATTTAGTATCCACAGAGATGGTGGAGAAATTGGAGTTGGAGATAACTGCACATACGAAGCCATATAAAGTCTCATGGTTGTAGAAAGGACACCGGGTAATGGTAATGGTCATGGTCTTGTTGAATTTAAAATAGGATGATATAGAGATGAAATTTCGTGTGATGTGATTCCCATGGATGTATTTCATGTTTTGTTGGGAAGACCATGGCAGTTTGACATAAATTTCATTCATGATGGGAGAAAAAATACTTAAACTTTGGAGAGGAATGGTAGGACACACATGTTTTTTCCAATAGAGGAGAATAAATTAAAGGAAGAAGCTAGCACAAGCATACTTCTCATGAGTGAGAAGGAACTCCTGAGTGAAGTCAATAAAGAACAGGAGATGCATTTTGTTGTGGTGAGGAAACCCAGAGTTGTCCTTACAAGTACTTCTATGGATGATTTTCCTGAGGAAGTTCAGGAGCTGTTGGAGAATTTTGCTGACATAATAGTGGATGAGTTTCCTAACTCATTTCTACCCATTAGAAGTATCAACCATCATATTGATTTGATACCAGGAGAAATTATGCCGAACAAAGAAACATATAGATTGACACCTCAAGAGAATGAAGAGGTAAAGAAACAAGTCCAGTATTTGTTAGACAAGGGTTTGGTCAGAGAGAGCTTGAGTCCATGCGTAGTACCAATTGTGTTGAGCCCGAAGAAGGATGGAGGCTGGAGAATGTGTACAAAATCAAGGTCCATAAACAAGATCACCATCAGGTATAGATTTCATTTGCCAAGAATGGATGACTTAATGGATTTTTTAAGTGGAGAAAATTTCTTTTCTAAGATAGATTTGAAAAGTGGATATCACCAGATAAGGATGAGAGAAGGTGATGAGTGGAAAACAACCTTTAAGACAAATGAGGAGTTGTATGAGTGGCTTGTTATGCCATTTGGCTTAAAAAATTCCCCAAGTACTTTTATGAGGTTGATGAATGAAGTACTGAAATATTTCATTGGTAATTTTGTGATTGTATATCTGGATGATATACTGGTCTTTAGCAAAACTAAAGAGGAGAATTTGAGACATCTGACTTTAGTGATGAGGAGACTGCAACAAGAGAAGTTGTTGATTAATCTAAAGAATTCTTCTTTTATGAAGACAGAACTCATATATTTTGGTTTTTTGATCTCTTCAAATGAATTGAAGATGGATCCAGAGAAGGTGAGAACAATCAAGGAATGACCATCACCAAGGAGTATATTTGAAGTGAGGAGCTTCCATGGATTAACAAGTTTCTATCGGAAGTTCATCAAAAATTTCAGTGGGATTGGTGCACAAATGATGGATATGGTGAATAAGAGGCACAATTATTTTAAGTGGACAAAAGAAGCTGAGAAAAACTTCAATATATTGAAGGATAAAATAACATAACAACCAATTCCGGTCTTGCCGAATTTCGAGAAAACATTTCAAGTGAGATGTGATGCAAGTGGAGTTGCAATTGGAGCAGTCTTGAGCCAATATAATAGGCCTATTGCATATTTTAGTGAGAAGTTAAATGATACTAAGAGGAAGTACTCCACATATGATAAGGAGTTTTACTCAATAATTCAAGCTTTGAAGAAATGGAGGCACTATCTTGTACTAAAGGAATTTGTTTTGTACAACGATAATCGGGCTTTACAATTCATAACCATACATGAGAACTTGAATCAGAGACATGCTAATTGGATAGAGTTTATGCAAAATTTTACTTTTGTCATTAAACATATTTCTGGTAATGCTAACAAGGTTGTTGATGCATTGAGTAGGAGATGTATGATTCTGCAGGAATTTGAAGTGAAGACCTTAGGGTTTGGACACCTTAAGGATATGTATCATGATGATCTAGATTTTAAAGAAGCATATGAAGCATGTGCAAATCTTGTGCTCAGAGACAGAAGCCAATGGACATAGTATATGATTCAAAATGGATTGTTGTTTAAGCGTTGCCAGTTGTGCATACCAAGGTGCTCAATGAGAGAAAATCCACTGAAAGAAAAACGTAGTGGAGGTTCGACATGAAATTTCAGCCATGACAAGACATTTGCATAGTTGAACAGTTCATACTATTGGCCAGGTATGATAAATTTGTGAACAAATGTAAGATTTTCCAATATTCAAAAGGAAAGAAACATAACACTGGATTGTATTAGTCATTTCTTGTTCTAGATAGGCCTTGGGATGCAATAAGCATGGATTTTGTGTTGGGATTGCCAAGAACCCAAAGGGTAAGTGATTCCATATTTGTTGTAGTTGATATATTCTCAAAGATGGAACACTTTATCCCATGCCAAAAGACTAGTGATGCAACACATGTTGCAAATTTGTTTTTCAAGGAAGTTGTGAGACTTCATGGATTTCCCAGGAGTATTGTCTCGGATAGGGACACAAAATTTGTTGTTCATTTCTGGAGAACAGTATGGAAGAAGTTGGGGACATACCTGTCTTTTAGTTTAGCATATCACCCTCAAATGGATGGACAGACTGAGGTGGTAAATAAAAGTTTAGGAGATTTACTGAGAAGCTTGGTCACTGAACATCATAGCCAGTGGGATCAAATTCTATCACAAGAAGAGTTTGCATACAATGACTCAGTGAAAAAAAGTATAGGAAAGAGTTCATTCCATATAGCGTACGGAATGAAGCCAAGAGGAGTATCAGAATTGAGAGATCTAGAGCATAGTGAATTCAGAATCACTGGAGCAGAAGACTTCGCTGCAGAAATGCAGAAGCTTCAGAATTAGATCAAGGAGCAGCTGCAGAACATAAATGCAGAATATAAATGCAGAGTTAATCATCATAGGAGATAATTTCAGTTTGAGGTTGGAGATCAAGTCTTAGCACACCTGAGGAAGGAAAGGTTCCCAACGGGGACATATAACAAGCTGAAGCTGAAAAAGATAGGACCATGCAAGATCCTAAAGAAATTTGGTGCCAATTCTTATGAGATAGAGCTACCAGAGGATGTGAGTATATCACCCATATTCAAAATTTTAGACCTGTATCCTTACAGGGAAGACGACACAAAAGAATCAGAAGATCAGAAAGAGATTCGGTGGGAGAATCAGATGCCTGTATCAGAAAAGCCACAGATGGAGAAGATCATTGATCAGAGGATTGGCAAGAAGACCAGGAGAAAGACATACTTGGAGTATTTGGTAAAGTGGAAGGGACACCCAGTAGAGGATGTCAGTTTGGTAAATGAAGCCGATATCCAGAGGCATGGAAAGTCAGTGCAGGAGCTCATGGACAGGAGTCCATGAATTTTTTTCCAGGGGAGTATGATGCAGGAGAATTGTCAGCAAGCACACATGGAGAGACAACTCAACGCCTTAACATGCCTTTGAATCATTTCATAATATTAAACACTGACGTTTCCTACAAATATTTTTCTTGAACTGATTGAAAATTGAAGAAGATCAAAACTCTTGGGAGCGAATGATCACAACTTATCTGGGAGTTTCACTCCTAGACTTTAATGTAACAGAACTTAAGTAGTAGTTATTATTTTATTTTTTTTCTATGGAGCAAAGAGGTAGTTGGAGGGAACCCTAAGATCCCTCTAGGATAAGTAGAAGTGTTGTATGCCCAAATGAGGCGGCTGAAGATGAGGATAGCTAAAATTTGTTAGATTGTTGAATTTTAGTTGGTTTTTTTCATAGCTATAAGAATTTTTACATTGAATGAAGATAACAGAGGAAAATTGATCCAATTGTGTGGAGTTATGTTGCTAAACTCTTCTTTGTTATTTCTTGTTTCATGAATGCATGGATTATACTGTTGAATGTATGAGTCTGTGAAATACTAGATAAGTTCCAATCGTTTCTCTTCTGAGAGCTTGAATGCAAGGAGTGCATATTGTCTGCAAGGACTGCATCGACAAAGTCTAGACTTGACTCAGAAAATCTCGGAAGGGATAACGAGAATCTTAGACCAAGTGTTTCAAGAAGTGCACATGGTCAAAAATCGACTAAGTGTCGATAGATCGAGGTTGTTAAGCGCATGGAGTGTGTAGAGAAATTTGTTTTGGAGAAATCACTAATTCTAAACTTTGATGAAGATTCCAAGTTTGCAAGGAGTGCGTTGGAGTCAAGCTCAAGAGAAACAATGACAAAGATCCAAAAGAAAGGGAGAGATATAGTAAAGGTAGCAAAATGATGATTAGGATCCCTTCAAAAGGAATCGGGATCACTGACAGTCATTAGATATCAAGAAGTTGTGAGGAGGTTACACCTTGAAGTCCTTCGGACTTCACATGTTCGAAGGTTTTCATTTGTGAAGGGGGGAAAATCTCCAAAGTTACAGAACCCGAAATGCATCTGGACCATAGATCCATCCAAAGGAAGTGGGATCCTTCTAGACCATCAGATCTGGGATATGTTGCACGTCAGTTAGCCATAAGTTCCTTCGAAAATTCATGAATCATAGGATTCAGAGTGTTGAGGAGTCAAGACTC
>ML780414.1:0-52185 GCA_009831015.1 Picea engelmannii | reverse complement strand
GAGAAAGTGGGAGGAAGAATGAGAAAGTGAGAGAGAGGGATGGGGGGAGAGATGGATTTAGAGAGAGATAGGGATAGAGAGGTAAAGAGAGAGAGAGGGGGAAAGAAAAGGGAAGGGAGAGATATAGGGAAAGAGGGAAGGCAAGAGAGAGAGAGAGAGAAATTTTGTGTTGGTAGGAGATATATTTTTTGTTAGCAGGAACGTTCGTGAATTCTTGTTCCTAATAACACACACACGCACACACTTTAGGAATGTGTGTGTGCTTTAAGAATGCACACTCGCTTTAGGAACATGTGCATGCTTTAGGAACACACATGTGTTTTAGGAGTGGGTGCACGTTCTTAGGAGCATGTGTGTGTTAGTTCCATTTCAATTTTTTGGGCCAAGACTGACAACTCTAGCATACATGTTTGTTGAGCTGGTTGCCTGAGATATAGGTTCAGGATGACAAAACTAGTGGTTTGGTATACAAATACATAAAAATATCCATTTTTATGAATACCTCTCAATATCTCTATTTTTGACGTCATTTTTTTCTATAGGCTACACAAATGCGTTGTCGATGAAACTACAGACAAACTCTCAATATCTCTATTTTTTAAGTTATTTTTCTATAGGCTACACAAATCCGTTGACAATGAAACTACAGACAAGATAGAGTTGAAATGTTAAGACCCTTCTAGGATGCCTTGTAATTTCAAAGATATATTGACTTTCATAATTTTTAAAAATATGAAATTAATATTATAAATTTTGAAAAAATTCAATGCACTAGAAGAATGGGTTCTCTACAATTATACAAACTTTCTTAAGGAAATTCCATCGTTCAGATTCAGGTACTCAATAAATGCACTAACAGTGTTAGAAAAACTCAAATTTCACATTGTTATTCAGAATTTCTATAAATAAAAACTATATATTCAGAAAACTAATTCAATTTCCTACATTTCATCTTTTTACACTATATTCAAATTCACTATAAAAATACCTTATTGTTGGTATCTCTTGATTGTAAGACATAATTATGTTCCATTTACCATGTTTCAAACATATTACCATTCAATTTGGTTTTTCATTAATATGACTTTTTTCAAAAATTAATACACATATACATATTCAACTAAAATCTTACAATGTAAATATTTATGCAAATTGATAAATTTAAAATTACCACAAAGGCACACTAAAACACCAACATTTAAATTCACCTTTGCAATGCTTGTATTCTCCTTGGCATAAACTTGATGTATAACACTTGGATACCTAACATAGAAGAAACAATTAAAAAAAAACACATATACAATAATTTATTTTTATTAGGATTCTCTTTTATGTTTTGCACGCATACACATATTCTTATTTATTTATTAGTTTATAAGAATTTTTTTTTTTAATTATTTTGATTTTTTTAATTGGTTAAATTTAAGAATTTATTTATTTTACTATATCCCATTTTTATCAATCCTTTTTTTTTAATATCTTGAACTATGTTATCTGGGGATTTTGAGATATGAGGTTTCAAACCTACGATTTTCATTTATAGAATGCCTTAATAATATACTCCTTCAATCTTTAAGACTTTAAGACTGTTAATTAATATTTAAATAAATTTTTAATAATGATTTTTTTTCCAAATTTTATTTATTCTCTATTTATTAATTTTCTTTATAAATAAAAAATAATTTTTGAATAAATAAATAAAATATTTATTCAAAATGTTTCAACACAATTTCTATCTTTAAAATTTAATTTAAAAAGCACAAACAAACATCAAAATATCTTCAACATTAAACATGACACTTAAAAAAGTTTTAATTATATGTAAAATCAATCCCTTATTTGAAAGGATCTTTCATCCCACGTTGGATCACAACTTGGTCAGTGTCTATCTCACTAATAATGCTAATTAATAACCATTGGTCCCAAGGGGATGATAAAGAGAAGTTGAGCCATTCCATGCCTATCTCCTTCGTTAGAGGTTGAATTTGCTTTCCCTTGTACTCATCTAAAACGTAAGAAGGTTTTATTCAAATGGTCAAACTACCCATCAATTTCAAAACACCTATTGATATATATCTTAACCCCAATTTTAGGGATTCCCTTTTGGCTACTTTTCACTTTAAAATCTCAATCAGTATTTTATTATACCTATCACATAGTCTAATGAGGATCGGTATCCTTTATTCATAGTAATGTATTTTTATGTCACAAGGCATTTTTATGATGGAAAAAGTTTTCCCTAACGTTTTGTTTATTGAATTAATTTAAACTATTATATTATTTAATAATATAATAAAAATGGATATTTATTATTTAAAATACAAAATATATTATAAGATATATTTTAATTATGAAAAAGTTTTCTTAATATTTCATTAATTATAGAGTAAATTTTAATTATCTTATTTTAATAACAATTAATATTTATTATTCAAAAATCAAATTCTTATAGAGGAATAGGTTTTGATGGGTTTGGTTGTACATGGCCATCAAGATTCGAAATCCCTTGTTATCTAGAGAAAACACCAAAAAAATTCATTCTTGATAAGGATTGATGTAGTTTGTATATCTGAAAATGATTTTAAAAATTAATGTTCAAAACAAACACTATTTCTCAACCACATACTAATTCAACAGATAACAAGGTTACTAGGTAGCATATACCTGCGGAATATAATAATGAAAATATTGTTTAAGGAGATAGGGAGAGAAAGAGTAGGTATGAAATGACTAGATGACATAAATATTTATTACAATAACATTGGGGGAAGTGAAGGCAACAATAAGACTTCAAAGTTTTTAGCCAATAAAATATTAGATAAATGAGATTTAAAATTTAAAATTAATCATTATTTTTTAAAACTTTAGATAAAATTATATATATATATTATGGTCAACCATGAACTAATAAAAAGTCAAACCTAACTCAACACTATATACCATATACCATGCCTATCAACAATTATAATAACATAACATGCTATCAAACAAAAAAATATTTGTCATTCATAAATATTTTTATTTCATAAAGTTTAACATTATGAAAAACCTTTTCAACCATTATAAAGTTTATTTTTCAAAACTTTTCGTGACAATTTGTCATAACATTTCATTAATCAACTAATCAAAACCTTCCGTGACATTTTTGTCTGTCTATTGGTTTATCAGACCAATTATAAAATGACCTTTCTCATTTATTTTTGTTTACTGTTGGGTTTTTTCAGTGTTTGATTGCCATTGAATTAATATTGTATAAATTCAACGTATGACCGAAAGCTCTATGTTTACTTTGTTTTCAATTTGGGCCTATACCAAAATCTGTGTCAACCATTACATTATAACAGGATTGAATTGGTATTGGCTTTTTGGAATGAAATCTTTGTGCTTGTATAAATAAAATGAATGACAGGATTGAATTGGCAGGTAGATTTTTTGGAATGCTTGAATAAATAAAATGAATATGTTGTCAACATTTTGTAATGAAATCTTTGGGGTTGAATAAATAAAATGAATGACGTAAACCCTAAAATAATTAAGAATAAAATACTTTGTCAAGTCAATCTCCAACCACAGGCTCCTTGATCTTAATTTAGGTATATGATATACATACGGCACTGATTTATATTAGGTTTTTTTTATTTTTACTTTAGGTATACGATATACATACGTCACTGATTCCAAATTTTGAAAATGCAATCCGAACAAAACATAATATAGCTGGATTTATGAAGAAAGAAACATGATGATCACTTCTTACCTAATGAAAATAAAATTTGTGTAGATAACATGGAGTACAAATTAAGCGGAATAAACATTGTATATATATATGAATGGCGTAAACGTACGGGCCATACGTTATTTTTTTACTATATTTCACAGTTTGAGCAAGGACTGAATAAGTGTCTATGGTGCGGCGCAACAGGATGGCTTTCTCTGTGGGGCGGGTGGGCTGATCACTTTAAGTCCTCAGACTTGTTACCGGTGGACACTAAACTGTGGGACTGGATCAAACACAAACGCTGAACTCTTGGCAGCATGGGCATCTTGTGTTTTGGCAAGCCGATTACACATCACTGAACTCTTACTGCTTGGTGATTCCAAGCTGATAATTGATTGGTTAAATGGGCGTGCTGACTTCCATGTTGCAGACCTGGCGAGCTGGAAGGAAAGAACACGCGAAGCAACACAGCTGTTTCATCTTTTTACCTCTTCTCACATTCCCCGGGGGGAAAACATCGAGGCCGACAAACTCTCTAAAAAAGCATTGTTTTTGCCTTCGGGTCACATTAGTTTCACTAGATGGGAAGAAGGCAATGAGGGCCCACCCGCGATGATCGCTCTTTGAGCGACTAGTCCTGATTTGATGCTTATCATTGCACATGACTTTGGACGCGTTGTGTATTGTCACATCCTTGTTTTGACTGGAAGCTTTAATCATCGGCATAGATCTCGGTTTTGTGATTAGCCCAGCCATATCAGACATGTATACTTTTATATCCTTTTGAATATAAAGCGTATTTTTTCGTTGAAAAAAAAAAGTGTCCATGATTATTTTATAGATTAGAGTTTTTTTTTTTTCATTAGGAAATCAAGTAAGGAATGGTTGGATGAAATTTTGATTAGTTACACATGGTTTTAACCATTAAACTCAATCAAATTGTGTGTATAGTTGATAGTTACCCCTGCATCTTAGTGAGTGTCTCTTTAGTTCTAAAACATAAAATTAAAAATAAATAAATAAAAGTTTTTTTGAAATAAATGTATTAATTTTATCTCTTCATATTTTTATGATGATGATGATGATGATGATTAATGTTCATTGAGACTGAATTGGTTTATCAGATCTTAAAAGAGTAGGGGATTACTTGCAATTCTTTAGAAATCACCATAGTTTTGTTGAGTTAAAAGGTTTTATTGAGCTAAAAGGTTAGGAAGGTTGTTAGTGTGACAAATATTTTGAAATTGAGTTTTAATCGGTATAGGGTGAACAATCCAAGAAAAAGTGCTTCTTTCATCCCTTGGCCTTTTAGGAATTGACCAACTCCGAGTTTCATTATCTTAGAAAGACTTTTTTTTTTTACACTTGTCAAAACAAAGAGACAATTTTGATCTTCTAGATTATGGTTGATTACATCTTTATAATAAATTAATTTTCTTTTTCCCTCTAATTCTTTATCACACCACATTTTCTCCTTAAATTTTGATTTAATGATATTTTCATCCTAGCTTGAGTAGAAGGTGGTTAAGACAGGATTTTGAAGCAATTTTAGGAAGCCTCTTGTCTTCCATGTTGTTTAACTTGTTCTTATACATTGGGTATCTAGTCAATAGTCCTCTAAGAGGAGGACTAGAGATATAGATTATGGTTGATTACATCCTTATATTAAATTAATTTTCTTTTTTCCTCTAACTCTTTATCACACCACATTTTCTCCTTAAATTTTGATTTAATGATATTTTCATCCTAGCTTGAGTAGAAGGTGGTTAAGACTGGATTTTGAAGCAATTTTAGGAGCTTCTTGTCTTCCATGTTGTTTAACTTGTTCTTATACATTAGGTATCTAGTCATAGTCCTCTAAGAGGAGGACTAGAGATATTGTATATCTCCACACTTCACATCTATATAGAATGACAAGCATAACAAGAGTTCCTTCTTATCCCATATTCAAAGATCTATTGATTTACAATTGTTCTCAAACCCATAATAAACTTTTCATCCCCTAATAATCCTTTTCTCAATGCTATAATTCCAATTGAGCTTGTGGTGAATATCCATTCCAAGATATTTGAATGAAGTCATTTCTTCCAAGTTGTTATTGTCATATACTAAGATATTATAAGTAATCTTATAGGATTTAATGAACATGACCTTAGTTTTTATTGAAGCAAAAATCTTTGAAGATTCTTAATTACATAATGTATGTTTATTTTGTTTTTTTAAAATAAAAATGAAGAAAAAACAATATTTCATATCATAAATAATAAATTAAATACATAATAATTCTTTTAATTAAATTAATTTATAAATATTATGTTGAGTAAATATGAATTCTTCCACCCCAGATGGGGTGCTAATGGAGGACACCTAGTGATCGGAGGAGGACGGAGCACGACAGCGGGGCACATAGCCACATGATGGGCTCGTGCCACCACCTGCCACCCTCCTGCGACTTTAATACACCTCTTGTCGATGGAGCGGACATTAATGCACTCCCCCTCCTACGTATTCTCTATGGCGTTGGTTCTGGTCTTAATTCATTGTTTATGCTGGTGGCTGGAGGAGCTCTCCCATCCAAGCCCATGGCCGACGCGTGATAGTGTTGGCGCCCCCCCGGAGACTCCCCCTCACTTCTGGACTTTCGCCTGCTGCAACGAGCCTCCCATGCCTAACCACAATCCACGACTGAGAGGGAGGCCATGACGGGGTTCTCCCTGGAGACCCCGTCGGCCCTCGGCTCCCCCCTCTACGCAACCTCCCACTGGTCCCTCACTTAGTCTTCCAGCAGAGACGATGGAGTTTGTCCATAGCCTTGCACTCGCCCCTCGGCTGCTCAGCTCGGCCTTGCGCATCCTTCAATCACCACCAGTGGCTGCACCACCCCACCCACCTCCCTCGGCTCTTCCAGGAACCTCGGAGGACCAGAGGCCTTCTTCCTCGCGCAACCAAGATCATAAGCAGCACCCTTCTGCAGATACATTCCACGGTGAGAAATTAAAGGACAAGTTGTCCATCCTCTATGGCTTAGTCTTCGAACTTCGCCAGGGGGTGGATGATTTGCAGTTTCGACTACAACTCAACAATGAGAAGATTGCGCTCTTCCTCCAGCTTCTTTCCTCTCTGCATGAGGCTGTCACTTCAGACACGGGAGAAGCGACCTCCAAGCCTGGACCAAATGCTGATACAGTTGCCGACGAAGAGGATAAGCGGAGCCCGGAATTGAGGCAGGAACCCGGCGCAACCACCCACGGCAAGGATTTTGTGATGCAGTTCGTAGAAGAGCTCAGGAGGAAACATAATGATAGTGAGATTGTGGCCAAGCCTCAGATGCAGGACACCGCGAGGAGCAGCCAGAACATCGACACCACTGCAAAGGTCGAAGTGCACTGGGGGGACGGAACTGCGATTATCGAAGAGGAACCTTGGCCCGGGGATCTCCAAGGCACCTGGCCAGGTTACGTGTCAAGCGTCTAGGCTTAGCGGTCGTGTCAATTGTTTTCAATTTCTGGTTGCTGTTCATGTAGTCTCAGACTTTATTAGTAGTAGACATTTTGAAACTTATGATGACTAAGCTGCTGATTGGGCTGGTTTCCCCTCTGTTGGGGCAGCCCAATATGCATAGTTGGACTACCACTGTACTGGGTATCTCCCTTTTGCCTCTAGAAGGTTTTTAATACATTTTACTTCTTACTTAAAAAAAAATATGAATTCTTCCAACCTATAACATTAAGTGTATATTAATGGAAGAATTATTAATATCTAAAATCCCTAAGATCCATTAAAGAAAAAAATCTAAAAGCAATTTCAAACATTATACAACCGCTAAACTTTCTCAGGTAAGGCTAGCTTGTTATTCTCAATCGGTGAAGCCTCACAACAGAGACGATCAATTGCCTTAAGAACTGATATGCTCTTTTGCCTTCCAAATTAATATAGGTAATTGAGAGATTCAAAACCATTAAGCAAAGTCTCTTAAAAAGCATGACTCAATGAGGCTTCTGTTCCTCGGTAATTCATACATCAAAACCTATATGCAATTCAAGCTAATTCATAGAGAACAACCAACAAACATTATACTCATTGCTTAAGATCCATTAAAGAAAAAAATCTAAAAGCAATTTCAAACATTATACTCATTGTGAAAATATAGATTATATAATGTATTAAGTTAATTTTTTAATAATAATTTTGTAATATTTTTAAATAAAAATAATTTAAAAAAAATAAAAATTATATTTAATTGCCTATTAAAAAAATATAGTTTATATAATGTATTAAGTGGATTTATTAATAATATTTTTGTAATATTTTTAAATAAAAATGATTTAAAAAAAAATCTTTAAAATTGAAATTTTAGATTAAATTGTTTCGTTCACAGAATTTTATTCTATTAAATGTAAATAATACATATTATATTATTATATTTTAATATATGAAAAATTAAAGATGAAAATTTATAATACAAGTTATTAAGATTTATAAAAAAAATTAAATTTATAAACCATTTCAAACATTAAACTCAATTCATTAAATTCATATCATTAAGTATATAGAAAATAGTGTTTAAATATATTAAAGTTGATTTGATAATAATATTTTTAAATTAAAATGATTATTTTTAATAAAAAATATTTTTAAAATTAAAAGTTTAAATTAAAGTGTTCCATTGACACAAGTTTTATTCTATTAAATGTAAATAATACATATTATATTATTATATTTTAATATATGAAAAATTAAAGATGAAAATTTATAATACAAGTTATTAAGATTTATAAAAAAAATCAAATTTATAAACCATTTCAAACATTAAACTCAATTCATTAAGTATATAGAAAATAGTGTTTAAATATATTGAAGTTGATTTGATAATAGTATTTTTAAATTAAAATGATTATTTTTAATAAAAAATATTTTTAAAATTAAAAGTTTAGATTAAAGTGTTCCATTGACACAATTTTATTTTATTAAATTTACATAATATATCTTATATTTTAATACATCCACATTTGAATGAAAAAATTGAAGATGGAAATTTATAATGGAAATTACTAAAATCTATTCCAAGAAAATATCTAAAACCAATTTCAAACCTTTAACGCAGTACCCGAGAAAATATTGTTTATACAATATAAAGAAAAAAACAACACAATTTTATTTGATTAGATCTACATAATATATATTATATTTTAATACTTCCACATTTCCTAAACGTTTAACTCACTACCCGAGAAAATATTGTTTATATAATATAAAGAAAAAACAACAATTTTATTTTATTAAATCTACATAATATATATTATATTTTAATATTTCCACACTTTCTGAAAATATTGTTTATATAATTTAAAGAAAAAATAACACAATTTTATTTTATTAAATTTACATAATATATATTATATTTTAATACTTAAACATTTCGATAAAAAAAAATTGAAAATAAAAATTTATAATTTAAATTACTAAAATTTATTTAAAAATAAATAAAATCTAAAAGCAATTTCAAACATTAAACTCACTACTTACTTATCCACAAAATATTGTTTATATAATATAATAAAAAAAATTACACAATTTTATTTTATTAAAACTATATAATATCTAATAAATATTATTTTTTAATACATTTAAGGATGGAAATTTATTTTAAAATGTAGAAATTTTGTCTAATTTTACTAATCTTTTATATGCAAACTATAAAATGTTTAACCATATTTTTGTAGAAATATTCAAATTTCTAAGAATTTAATATAGTTTATATAAAATTTTGGCTATTTTTAAGGTAACATAATTTTATCCTATAAAATTTGAGCTAATCATTTTTAGAGTGGAGAATATTTTTTTGGAAAAAACCATAAAAAATTAACCTATAAACTAATTTTTTCCTAAAAACATCTCAAATAAAAAGCTGAAAAAAAAAATTATAATACAAATTACTAAAATTCAATAAAAAAAAATATCAAAAACCAATTTTAAACATTAAACTAAACTCACTGCTTATCAAGAAAATATTGTTTATTGAATATCTAAAAACAATTTCAAACATTAAACTCACTGCCTATCATGAAAATATTGTTTATTGAATTTTTTTTTAAAACAATATCAAACATTAAACTCACTGCCTATCATGAAAATATTGTTTATTGATTTTTTTTTTTTATATAAAATTGTCCTTGTGATATACTGGTAGGTAAACCTGCCTCTTACGCGGGTTCGATCTTCGTCAATGGATCTCTGATTTTTCTGGATACAATTTATGATTTATTGGGTCGACCGTAACGATCAATTTAATTTTCTCTCTGTTTTCATGTTGTTCAATGTAAACTGTGTTTTATTTATCAATGTAGATACATACAAATTAAAAATTCTGCTTGACTTAATTTAATTATTTTTTAAAGTGGC
Source organism: Picea engelmannii (assembly GCA_009831015.1). Classification (NCBI taxonomy): domain Eukaryota; kingdom Viridiplantae; phylum Streptophyta; class Pinopsida; order Pinales; family Pinaceae; genus Picea; species Picea engelmannii. The sequence goes on along the minus strand of ML780414.1, from coordinate 42,065 downwards.
TCCCATGAAATTACCCAATTTATTACAGGGTTCAGCAGGCACGTGCCGTGACATGGGAGATTAGATGGCTCGAACCCAGCAGCACTCTCATTAATGTGGCATCCCCTACTCTCTGACTACATATTTATAATAAAATTTATTACAGTGATCAGATCAGGGGCACGTGCAGTTACATGCCATTGCAGGCTTAGTATGAAGGTTCAATTTTTTGCAGGCTTAGTATGAAGGTTCAATGTTTTGCAGGCTTAGTATGAAGGTTCATTTTTTTGAAGTTTTTTTTGTGTGTATTTTTCAATCAATTTTTATTGAAATAGGATAAAAAATTGTTGTAATTTTATATTTCAGTAATTGAGTTTAGATACTTCTAATGTTTTTAGGATGTGTCAGGGTGTTGAATCTGTTTATACATTCAAAAATGTAATTTAAACAACAACAAAAACAATGATTTCACCAAGATTTGTTTAATCGATGAAAAAGTTTAAAAAGTAAAATGTTTAGACAAAGTTGTCATTAAATAGCTCTAATCCAACTACACTCTCATTAATAATGTTTTTTATTAACTTGACAAGGATTCATCATCCATTCGAGAGAGTAAGAATAACTTGACAAGGGTTAGTCAAGGGCTTTGTTAACAATGACGTACATGAGAATGGGGTGGATGGATGGATCACCATTGTTGGGTGAAACAAAGGTTATGTAAGCTCCAAAAGAAGAGGGATAAGAGGGTGGGGAGAGGTTTACAAGCAGGACTTGTATGGATTTGTTTTTCCTTACCACTAAGCAAATCATACACATATCTCCATAACTTTTAATTGCATGTGATTTATCATCTTTTAGATATGAGCAATAAACAACTTGAGGTTTTTGAACTCATCACTTCTTAAATATGAGCAATAAACAACTTGAGGTTTTTGAAATCATCACTTCCTAGATATGAACAATAAATAACTTGAGGTTTTTGAAATCATCACTTACTGGGTGACATCTCTATCAACAAAATGTTCTATATACTTTTTATATTTAGATTCATCAAATTTCTTCTTCCTATAGTCCTTAGCAAAGTAACCAAGCTTACCACAATAAAAACATTTATCATTCCTTTTTACATTAATATCTATTTTGTGGTGTCATGCCTCATTGTGATTTTGCATATGCTTTACCTCTTTTGTTCCTCTCCCATTACTTTTCTTTGTATGGAGATTTCCCTTTGGCTACTTTGAGATCTACAATTAAGATTTTTTTTTCGTTTTTCTTCTTGTGAAAGAATACTTACCAATTCATCAAATGTGGGTGTTTTTTGCCTCGCTGAAGACTGGTGATAAACATTTGATAATCATCCAACATGCCATTCATTGTAACAATAACTAGATCTCAAAACTTGAAATCTTCTCTTCAATATCACCAAACTTATTTTAAGTTTTTTGACTCTAGAAATTTAATTTTCCTCCATTTAAATTTAAAATATATTTTTTTTAAAACAATTCTCGATTTCTATTTATATGTGGAATGATGTTGTCCTTTACAGAGCACCTTTTCTTTGATCTCTCGTCGCTCCCAAGCCTAAACTGAGGCTGCTAGGGTTGTTAGTTTGGCTTTGTCTCTAGATGCAATTGCCCAAGCATTATAGCCTTTTATCAAAGTCTCCTCTTACACTTCCAATAAATTTTCACAAACAAAATTACCTTCTAGGCAAGGCTTCCTTGTTGGATTCTTTCTCTTCTAGGTAATGATTCTTTCTTGGCGGACTTCCTCAACTCGTGGCTTTATTCCTCCACATGAGCGACTCCTTCACGTGGGTTCCTTCACTGCTCCTATGCACATAACATATCTCACCTTTAACTATTTTCTTTTACTCCTACATAGGCGTGACTCCTCCACGTGGGAAATGATAGTGGACTGCTCTCCTTAGCACTCTTCCAACGCCCATATATTACACAATAGTCTCTCAATTGGACAACAAACTGAAATGACTCACTTACAACGAACGACTCCTTCAGTGATATCAACAAAAATGACGCCAATGCCCAACTCAGATGAGGTTCTACAAACTCGTATGTTCTTCTATGGGCTCCACCACTACACAGGTTTAGTGGAAGTTTCAACATATTCTTCAACTTCTTTTTGAGGTTCGTAGCAAGGTGGTCGATTTGAAATATCGAAACTATTGGACCAACCCATTTCCATGCTCGTGGTTGTGCAAGCTCGTCCAATTCACTAGCAACTCGAATCTGACATGTTGGTCTAGGATGCTATCAACCTACAGATGCCCATTCTGCTGCCGTTTATAAGCAAGGGGATGCTTTGTTAAATAGGCAGGTTTAGCCTTAAGACTAGGCGTTCTTTTAGATGCTCACTTTCTTTCTTAGGTTTATAGATATGATCTATAGTAGCAGTATAGTTTTCAACATACTTCTCTTTGTATACCTATTGTCATAGTCAGGTTTAGCCTTCAGACTAGGCGTTCTTTTAGATGCTCACTTTCTTTCTTAGGTTTATAGATATGATCTATAGTAGCAGTATAGTTTTCAACATACTTCTCTTTGTATACCTATTGTCATATATTTTGGCCTCGAGAGACAGTTTAAACTCAGAACTCGGTGGAGATGGGTTGGTTTCCTCTCATGGCAATTTAGAGTCCAACATCATCATTAGGCATGTGATCAATAGGTGGTGATAGTGAGAAAAGATTAGCGACCTTTGGTTGAGTGCTTTCATAGCTTTCAAACAAGGCAATCATTTAATTTATAATTTTAAATTAGTTTTCTTATCTAACAAATAGTGGGAAATATTGGACATACCCCAAGCCCAATCATGTCTCATTAGAGTGTGTCAACCAATAAAAAACTAAACATTGGAAATTAAAATATTCGACAAATAAATTTTATTTTTCTACGAATTCAAATTAATATAAGAGTTTTCCAAAACATTAGGATGTTGTGAATTCATAGAATTAACAAGGGAGATTGCTGCTAGTCCCTTCCTCTTTGAAAAAATTGAATTACTGAATCCCAAAGGTAGCTTGCAAGTGTCATTGTTCCCGCATAAATATTAAAAGTTTTGACTTATGCAACTCTCAACCATTGCACAAATAAATTACAAAATAAGATAGACAAACACAAACAAATAGTTATAAAAGATTTAAATAAAATTGCTTTATCACCTCATAAGAAACTTAATATAGAAAAAGATTCAATGGAACAATGCCATTATATGGGCGTTTACCTAAGTGATATGCATGTCAATGTGTGCAAGTTAGATTTACCATTGTTGGTTCACCGACTCTGCATTCCTTCTTGTCTAACATGAGTAACCAACCATTGTTGAGAAACTAGAAAGTTATCGCTATTCAACCAGAGTATTATGAACTTGTTGAACCTTATAACCCCTTCTTTCTTTTCATTACTCTGCACTTGTATCTTTTCTAAGTATGTTTCGCTCCCATAATTTTCATTGTCATGTTTTACCTCCACGACTTATCTTTTTTCCATACTTATGTCATTTTGTTATATTCGCGGGTTGAAGGACTCGGGGACTCACGTCCTATCACTTTTCTCTGTTGACCTCTTTCCAACACTTAGTTTACTGTTTATTTTGTGGACTCGCGAACTCGCAAACACAATTTATTTTCTTTGTATCTTCCCATCTTCTCAAGTCCATCCAAAAAGTATCAATAGTTAGCCATTTTTCTTATCACAGTGAAGTCTCGGACTCACGGACTCACATTCTCATTTGAAATCTTCCACTCCTCCACCTTGCTGTGACGTGTCCTTTCTCTTCACAATTCTTGAGTCATATTAAATGTTAATTCTATGAACTTAACTGCTAAATTAAATTATGAAAAGACCGTTATTAATGATGTTTCTATTGAGAAAAATCTCATTTATTTCAGGTTAATGTTATCATCAAAGATCTAACATAAAATATTGTTTCACTATTTTGAGCAGCATTACAGATAATTCTGTCAACCAACTGAAGATGGTCAAAAGAAAACAACATTTCTACAGGGGATGCCTTGAATCTATTCACCAGAGAAGATCACAATTAACACTGGTCAAGGGCATATTGGTATTATTCAACCTTTCCAGATAAATATAATAATAAGGTTTGTACATCAGGAATAGCTCTCGATGGTTGTGTTCCTGAGGTTTTCAAGTGCAAAGATATTGTCACTTGGTGCATTAAAAAATTTGTCTATAATAGAAGAACCATTCCACTACAAAGCGACCACCCTATTTCATTGGCGCCTTCAGTCTTCAAAAAGATATTAAAACTACCAGAGCTGAACTTAATGTACAAAGGAGAAGATGACGAAAATTTTCTTAGAGGGAAAAATAATGGAATTGAGCTCTTGCAAGAATATTTACAAGACCCTACTACAATGTCGAAAGACCTATCTAGAATCTATGTTAGTTCTTTAAAGGATCCTTATCGATAGATTGCTTGGTTATTTACTAGAGTTATAGGTCGAGATTCTACAATAATTATTCCTCGATTGGCCCTATATATTTTATATTTTATAGTTCATGAGAATGTTGTTTTTGATTGGGAAAAGATCATATCGAATGAAATTTATGCACAGTTAATGAATTTCAGAAGTGAGAAAAAATTATATATGGCATCTTATCTAGTATTTATATCACACATTGACATATTTTTAAAGGTTTGAGTGTTGGAAAAAGGGTAAACTCAAAACTTGACCCCGTGACTATGTGGTATCAAGCTCTCTGGAGGCAGAAAGTTATCCATTATTTTTATGAAGTTTACAATGATTTTGTCTCTAAATTTAAGAAATTACTCTTTGGAGAAGATACTTCTAGGGTTTCAATGGAAGCATACACCTTTTTGGATAAAAAGGGAATTCTCAAAAAAATGGATAATTACAACATCATTAGGATCTTTTGTTCTCATGAAAAGCCTATATTTCTTCCTTATTATGTGTGAGACAATTTTTTTTATCATAGAGGTGGCGAGGCTGTATAAGTTCTAGTTTCGCACTTTTTAGGAAAGAAGGAAAAAATAGTTCATTCCTCTGCCTTGGAGAGAAATTCTTTTGAAGGAATTTCTAAAATTGATGAATATGCCTCTTACTTTGACCAGTTTAATTTGAATTTTGCAGAAGAAATCAAGGGGTTTGACCCAAACCATATTTTTTATAATCACCTGGTTTAAGTCTAGCTCATCCCCAAGATGATCAATACACTCACATTTGGGGAGGAAGAGGGTGATAGTCACGACCCTCGTGTTCAAGGTGTTGATTAAAAATATGGTGACATAGAGACCACTGTGAGCACTACAAAACATTATAAGCAAAGAGGGAAACCCTCAAGTGAAAGAAACGCCCAGTCATGTACCATTTCTCATAGAAGTCTTCTGCCTAAAGTAAATCCTCAGTTTGCAATGACCCAACAAAGAAAAACCCCAAGTAACAATTCAGGTGATGATGGAGAAAGAAATCCTCCTCGTGGAAGTTTAGAAAACCCCGATTAATTAGCATTGAAAAGGAAAAGGGTTGATTCTCACCAAGAGGGAGAAGAACAAAATGCACCTGAAAATGATATTTTGCTTGATGATATCGATTTAGATGTTGACATTGAAAATATCCGGTTCCCAGATGAAGAAGAACACACCTAATAAAATGTACAATACGCTGCATTGGTTGTTCAAGATGAAGTCTTCTCTGATGAAGAAGAACACACCCAAGAAAATGTACAATATGTTGCATTAGTTGTTCAAGATGAAGTCTTCTCTGATGAAGAAACCTTTTCTATTGAAAATGTTTTATTTGATAGGTCTTCAAAGAAATTGACCTTTGAAAGAACCTCGAAGAATAAGAAAGGAAAGTCACGGTCCACCATTGATACTAAAAACATGTTTTCGTCAAAATTATAGTAAATTCATAAAGTCACAAGGGATGTATTGGACATTTCAATAATTAATATAGAAGAGGAAAATCTTAGGCTTAAGGAGATATTCAAAGAATTGGAGGCAACTCTCATGCCTCCACCTATATTAACTACCCTAGTTTCCATGATAGAACACGAGTGAACTCTTCAAGGAACTCTTGAGTCAAATCTAAGAGTCAAATGAATTTCAAGCTTAATCATTGCTACTTGAAACTTTGTTGAAAATAATATAAAGAAAATAATGTCGCTCATTTTAGATTTATGGGACTTGGTGAAAAAAATTTCTGCTCTCAAGCTCAGAATTCAAAACACTAAAGAATATCTAAATGCATACTTGAACAATGATGAAGGATTCTTCACAGATGGAGTTGCTATGTTTATAGAAAAATTCTCGGCAATGACATATCATAGAAGGAAACATGAATATTTACCTTCCCATATCCATATGAAACAATTAAAGTCATGTTGGATTGAAATAATAATACATTAAATGGGTTGTCCAATCAATTAAAAGAATTGTCATGGAAAAAACATAAGGCATACTCAAATATTATTGGTTTGGATATTGCAAGAACCACTATTGAAGTTTCAGATCCAAACTTAATATCAAATGCAATTCTCATGAGCAGGGAGAAATTTGAAGGGCAAGTTGAAAATTTGAAGAAATCATCGTCTGAAAAATTTGAATGTATGGTTGAGTATACTTATGATGACATTGATAATTGGCTTGTTGAGTACACAAATAAAAATGAGGACATTGAAACTATATTGCAGATTTATCTATTGAATATAGAGAAATTGAGAGTGAATTGTTAAATATCAAAGTAAAACAAGAAGTAATTGTTGCCCCCTTAAGGGATTATATTCAATAATGGTTAAACAAGGCTATAACCAAGATTTCTGAATTTCTAACAGAAGCAGTTACAATTGGCCACATAACCACAACGAGAAAAGATATAAAAGGTGCTTCAACAAGAAAATTAAAGAGAGAGATTCCATCACAATAAGTCCATTCTGATTACATACTTTATTCCTTATCATATTTCATACAATTATATTTATTCTTTCATTGGAAAAGTATAACCGAATTCTGATAACTTCCTCATTGTCTTCTTTCCATATCATGTTGCTCGTGCTCCATTCCATGTTCTTCTCTCCATCGATTTTCTTGTAAATATTTTTATGGTCCATGGGAGCCCCAATCCCAGTCCATTAATGGACAAACTCATTTAAATTTCAAGTATTGTAACAAACATGATCATTTTTGAGAAATCCTAGAGAACTAAGTTGAGATCGGTTTTGATTGTATTTTATAACTTTGAGTTTTGAGTATAGAATATTTTAATTCGATCTATCAAAATATTCTTTTGAGCTTAATAAGCAGTACTCTTTAAAAGTTCTCTGGTGCCATTCGACTATTTCTTTTATTTTGAATATTATCATAATTCTTATTAAACTGTGATGGATGTGAGGATTTTATCATTTTTTATATTGTGCGGTATTTGAGGTCTATGGTCCACTTCTCAGAAATTATCCATATATATAAATCTTTTATTTTTCAGTATTTTAAATTTTGTTGAGCCATAAAGAGTTGGATTCATTCATTTGACAGAGTCCCATACTATTTTTTATATAAATATTTAAAAAAAATCATAAGCCAAAGAGAAGTACCACCTCTCTAAAAACACAGGGGGATTCATATCCTTGTGAGGTTGATGTTTCGGTCCTGATAGATTCAAACGCAAACATTTTTTGTGACCCCACTAGGGATCGAATTTGAAAGATTGGTTTTAGACCAAATTTTTTCATGACTTTGCCTCAACCTAATCATCCCCAACTAGAAATTGGATTGGGAAACCATAGAAGTATTCTGCATCAATTATATAATCTTGCAATAACCACAACCCAAATTTGAGAAGAGTTAGAGAGATCTTGGCAGTCTCTTGTTCAAGAAGAAGAACGAGAAATCCTCAGAAGAAAAAGAAGAGACAAAAGACAAATTCAAAGAGCTCAATCACAAAAAATAAACTGAAGTCAGACGCATATAAAGGGCCATTGACCAGAAGTAGGAGTAAGCAACTGCAAGTTGAAGAATGTCTTTTTGAAGAAGAGAAGAGATATTTAGGAATGGGTGATAGGGAAGAAAGACGTGAAGAAAAACAAATAAATATGAGAAGAAAGACACAAAGAAAGGTATAGAATCCCGAGGAGAAGGGTAAAGGACTCTCCTCTAAACCTCCAGGGAGAACAACATGTGATCCCAATTCTTCCATAGGGGACATTGAAGACATTATTAGGGGATGGAGCGATTGATCCAAAAGGACATGTAGATTTATTCTTGGATGTTTGTGATTTCCATCTTATCGAAGATGATGATGTAATGTAATATAATTTCTCCAAACGTTGGTCGATCAAGCTTATGAATGGTACACGTCATTTCCTACAAGATCAATTGGGTCATTTGAATATCTTAAAACTATCTTTTTGAATATGTTTGCTCGTCCAGTTGCTTACCATACTCTTCTCATAAAATTTAATCAAATTTGTCTAAGAAAAAATGAAAGAATTCGAGATTTTAATTTGAGATTCAATAAAACATTGAACAAAATACTAGAAGAAAAAATTCCAAATTCTCTGGAAGTACTCAGTTGTTATAAGAATGCCAGGCTTTCCAATGTAAAATTTGATATTAGAGCCTCTCAAATTGAAAACCTATATGAAGCAATGGGAAGATCCACAGAGATGGAATAAATCATGTTTGAAACAGGAGATGACCCTGATATTTTGAAGAAAAATAGATAATTTAGCCATTTCTAATTAGGGGGCATCAAGTTCAAAGAAGAATGAGGATAAAAAAACACGCCATCTCAGAAGTCAAGGAGTCGGAGAAGGTTTTTTCAAAGGGACCATACCAAATGTAAAAATTGACCCTGTTGCAGCATAAGAGACAAAGAATGAAAAAATTAGATTGAGAAGAAATGAAAATTTCATGCCTGATTCAAGGATGCTAGTTCCAGAACAAAGAATAAATCCTACTCAAGAACAGAGGACAAAATTGAGAATACCAATGATCATAGAGACAGATAATCCCAAGGGCACCTAATCCCAATGCAGTAATACTTGAAGAAGCTTATGATGAACAATTTATTGAGTAAGAGGTTGACGATATTCAAGAAAAAATTCTTGAATCTGTAGAGATAGATGGATTTGAGAAATCCATGTACATATTTGAAGAAGAAGAAGAAAATAATATCTCACGAGACAATGCTGTCCAAACACGAGGACAATCAAATAAATCCAAACCAAAGGAAAATATAGAAAAAGAAAAAGAGAAGAATAAATCAAGTGAGCAACAAAGAATTGTAAATACTCCTCAAATTATGTATAATGTGGTCAATGATCTTAGTTGAGAATCACTCTACTCTTCATGGAAGTGGTAAAGATTTTGCATCAGAGAGAAAATATTCTCAAACTTTTAGATGAGGCAGGGGAAAGAATGGAAGTTGTTATTGCAAATCCAAGGCAGAATCAAACCATATCAGCTGTTAAGTTGAGAGACAAATTTTCTCCCTTTTATATCTTGATTGCAAATCATTATGTTGTGCTTCACAACTATTTGATAGATTTCAAAGCGAAGAATAATATCATGCCCCTAGCAGTAATGGAAGCACTCAGTATGAGTTGTACCAAATATTATGAAATAGGCGAAAGTATTTATGAAATCGATTCCATAAAAGTACCATCCTATGGAGAAATCAAGGACTTCTATGCTTGGATCACTGTCACCCCCCATATTAACACTATTTTCACTATCATAGTGGTTGATCTTCCTCTAGTATACAAAGTATTCCTTGGAAGAGACTGGTCTTCAATGATTGGTGGTTACATAATGAATGATGGTAGTTGCATGATGTTGCCAAAAAAAGATGGGACAATGTTGAAAGTTCCTCGTGAGCCCATCAAACCATTTTCATTTAAAAATAAAGATAATGAAATGATGTGGGATTACATAGACACATGTATTGGAAATTATGCTATACTTGATTTGGAGCAGTCAGAAAGTTTGAAACAAGAAGATAATTATTTTACTAGATATTGGAGAATGCCATTTGATGGTGCATACTCAAGCTTAGGGGGCATGGTTGGAATTGTACTTAAAAGTCCCGATAAAGTCATATATCCACATGCTATCAGACTGGAATTTCCATGTACCAACGATGAAACAAAGTATGAATCACTAATTCAAGGATTGATTCTAGCATTGGAAATGAATATTGAACACTTGATTATAACTGGCGACTTTGAATTGGTTATAAATCAAGTCATTCAAAGATATAATATCAAGAAATAAAAACTCAATTTGTATGTCAACAAAATAAATGAATTGATGGAGACTTTTTGTTCATTCAATATATCTTTTGTCCCTAGAGAGAAAAATCAAAAGGTGGATTCATTGGTGCTTGCTGCTTCATTATATAATCCATAGGTCATTCAAAGCAAAAGTTCATTTCAAGTCAAAAGAATTTTCAGACCTTCGGTGCCCGACAATCAAGAATATCTTCAGGTATTTGAAAATGATGAAGAATTAAATGATTTCTTGGCCAAGTAAAATAATTACAAGGAGAATGATAATAGTGTTTCCCCTGTTCCAAAGGACTATGTAAAATCAGAGTCACTTGTTACAAGAGATGATCAAGCAAAGAATCTCAAAGAAGGAGTATCATCTCAAAAGGTACAAGAAACAAAGAAAATAAATGTTGGAAATAAGGATTCCCCAAAATATATGAATCTTGGGACTGATTACACATCAGAGGAGATTGACAAATATACTACCTTATTCAAAGAATATTATGATATATTTTCTTGGAGTTATGATGATCTTAAGGCATATGAAAAATCCATATTCCAACATATCGTATCATTGAGAGAAGGGGAAAATCCTTTTAAGCAAAAAATTAGAATGATGAATCCCAAATTGAATCCATTGGTAAAAGTGGGGTTGGAGAAATTAAAAAATGTTGGAATTATATATCCCATTAGACATTCAAATTGGCTCTCAAATCCAGTAGTTGTGAGGAAAAAGGCTGGAGAAATTTGAAGATGTGTTGATTTCACAGAGAATAAAGAAAGCATCAAAGACAACTGTGATCTTCCTAACATGGAATTCTTTCTTCAACAAGTTACTAGATTGGTTCGTATGACCATGTTAAACGGTTTTTCAGGGTACAATCAAGTATTGGTGGCAGAGGAGGACAGGCCCAAGATTTCTTTTATAACACTGTGGGAGACATATTCTTATGCTCACATGCCCTTTGGTTTAAAGAATGCCGGAGCTACTTTTCAAAAGGCCATGGATCATGCATTCAAAGATTTGATATGGAAATTTACGGTTGATTATCAAAATGATCTTACCATTCATTCCAAGACAAGGGATGAACACATTCATCATTTGAGGCAAGTTTTTGAAAAGTGTAGATTATATGGGATCTCTCTTAATCCAAAGAAATGTGTGTTTGTAGTATCTGAAGGAAATTTGTTGGGACACATAGTTAGTAAATAAGGAATTTACATCGATCTTGAAAGAATAAGAGTCATTAATGAATTGAATCCTCCGTCTTCAAACAAAGGGGTGCAATTATTTTTTGGAAAGATAAATTTTGTGAGAAGATTTGTCCCTGATTATGCAAGCATTGTCAAGCCAATCAATTTATTGCTAAAAAAGGACCAGAGATTTGAATGGACTTCAGATACTCATAATGTATTTAACAATATTAAACGAGAAATCACCACAACACTTGTGCTTATCAGTCCATATTTTAAAAGATATTTTATTTAATACTCTTTTTCTACAAAAGGGGTCATGGCTTCAGTTCTTACAGAAAGAAATTCTAAAGGGGAAGAATTACCAATAAGCTTCATGAGTAAAACCCTCCATGATATGAGATAAAATATTCAAAATTGGAGAAGCAAACTGTCTCTCTTGTTAAGCCAACAACACATTTTTGGACTTATATTTTAAACTCCCATGTTATATCATATGTTCCATCTTCTCTAGTGAAGATGCTCCTAAACCAACAATTAAGAGAGGGAAAATGGGAAAAATGGCTGGCCAAGATTCAAGAGTATGATATCACGATCAAACCTTTAAAGAAAGTTAAATAACAAGGATTGCACAAGCTCATTGCAGACAACGACACATTGAATGGGGTGGTCTCAATCTCAACAAGAAAACCTGTGTTGAATTCTGAATGTTACAAATACATCATTTTTTTATCTAAGATCTGGATTGTTCCCATTCAATATGACTCCCAAAGAAAGAATAGCTCTGAAAATGAAATCCAATCAATATGTATTAATTGCAGAAATATTGTTCAAAATAAATTATGATGGTATGCTATTGAGGTGTGTAGATGAAATGAAAGATCAAGAAATGATAAAGGAATTTCATGAAGGAATATGTGGAGGAAATTTTGCACCAACCACTACTACCCACAGAATAATAAGAACGGGGTATTATTGGCCATCAAATTTTAAATATTCATATGCAATGGTGAGGAAATGCCTTTCCTGTAAAAAATTCTCAAGAAAGATGAAGAGGTGTGCAATGCCTTTGAAACCGATACTAGTCGAACAACCATTTGCACAATGAGGGATATAAGTCTATGGAAAAGAAGCAAAAATTCCACTAAGTCTTGAATTGAATGCTTTGACTTATGCAGTAAATATTGAAGACACAAAAGATACTCCTCCTCTACAAAATATATTGAATCAGTTGTTAAATATAGAAGAAGAGAGAATCAAAACATTAAAGAAAATATGTGGGAGGAAACGAAGTGTCAAGAAGTATTTTGATCAAAGTGCAATGATAAAGAATTTTCAAAAATCTGAAGTAGTACTACTTTGAAACAAAGAAAAATAAAATCTCTTAATGCATACAAAGTTTGAAGAACTATGGGTTAGGCCCTATCTCATTGAAAATATTTAAGTCTCAACTCATACATGCTCAAGGATATGAAGGGAAATTTTTAATGTTGTCTGTCAATGGGAAACATTTTTCTTCTCGCTTGTACATAGTTTATTTTCTTTGTTTTGTATATTCTCACCTCCTAGACTCCATCACCCAACTAAGATTACAGATTCTTGATAACCCGTAGGGGGTTACCATCCCACATTTGGAGAAAGTTGTTGAACCTTATAACCCCTTCTTTATTTTTCATTACTCTGCACTTGTATTTTTTCTAAGTTTGTTTCCCTCCCATCATTTTCATTGTCATGTATTGCCTCCACGACTTATACTTTTTTCCATACTTATGTCATTTTGTTATATTTGTTGGTTGGCGGACTCAGATACTCACGACCTATCACTTTTTTATCTTGAACTCTTCCCAACACTTAGTTTATTTTTTATTTTTTGGACTTGCAGACTCACACCTTCTTTTCTTTGTATCTTCCCATCTTCACAATTCCATCCAAAAAGTATCAATACTTATCCATTTTTCTTATCACAATGGACTCTCAGACTTGCAGAATCGCATTCTCATTTGAAATCTTCCACTTTTCCACCCCGCCGTGACGTGTTCTGATGCAGGAGCATCGTGCAAAGCCCAAAGCACGTGACTAAGCCAAAGAAATAGTTGGACGCGTGGAGGAAGAAAAGAACATGTTTTCATAAGAACCGTTTTGAATTTTGAACTTAAAAGGCATAAATGTAATAGTTAGGAAGAAGGCGTACTTTACATTTATATCTTGGAGGTTGTAAACAGATATTGAGTGATTCACTCTCATCTGTAGAAGGTAGAGACATTTATGCATAGTTAATGAAAGTAGGTAGATTTGAATGATAGATTAGACAGTTTAGGAAGCAGGAGGGAAAACAGATATAGACACCCTTGCATTTGTATCATAGGAGAGTAGTCGTATCATTAGAAAAGAAGAGAGTTGTAGCAGAGAATTGTAAAGGAGAACCCATGTACAAGAGCTTGAATTAATATATAGAGCTTTGAATCAGACTCATGGTGTTATGATGTTTTCTGTTTATACATGGTGAATGGTATGCTCATGGTTGTTTTATTCTCTCTATCATGCATTTTCTTTAATATTGTGTGTATGTAGGATTTCATGTTGAATGTGTGAAGTCTGAGAGAGAGAGAGAATGAGTTTCAATTGTTTCTCTTCCTGAGTGAGAGAAGTTCATGCAAGGAGTGCAGTGAAACATCCAGAAGGAGTGCATTGACAAAGGTTCAGAGGTTATCTCTGAAAGCTCAGGAGGGATATCATTGTTCTCATTCCAGCAGAAGTGCAAGTGTAGCACAGAAAGCCGTGCAAGGTGTGCGCAGGCTGGTTGAAAGCTTAGAACTTATCAACCAAGGGGAGAGTTGAAGGACTATTGTTGCAAGGAGTGTACATAATCGAAAGATCAAATACCTAAGAGTATTTGACAGTTTTCCGCAAGGAGTGCGAGCAGGAACCCTTTTGGAGGTTTGAATTTGCAAGTGAATGCTCAGGAGGGTCAGTACCTTTGATTCATTCCCAAAGGGAGACAGAGATTGAAAACGTCTCGTAGAGGTTAAGTTCCAGTAGAAGAACATTGGTTCATTTCGCGAGAGCTATCAAGGAGGAGACGAGCAGTCAGAATTCTCCGGGGAGAAATCGTGAGACCACGAGGACCGTAGGATCCAGAGGAGATGCAGGGTTATTAGAGGCAAATGAACTCATCACTCTAGGATCTAGAATCAATGTGGATTGTTGATCGTGCTTTGCACAAGCCATCAGATCATTTCGACATTTCGGGGATCCTGACGACAAGGAGTTGAGCGCAGTGGAACGAAAGTCCCGAAGTCACGAGTTGCGATAGGAATTGGCATGGAATTTTGGGATTTCGGCACTTTGGGTGTCGGGAAACGGAGGAGGCAGTTCTCTGGGATCGAGAGTCCTGAAAACCGAGAAGAGTGACAGGTGGTAGGAGTCCATGTCAGAGATAGAAAGTGTTTGAGTGGACAGGTGGCGTGTCCTCGTCAAATAGGCAGAGTCAATCCTTGTTGACTGTTTCAGGGTTTGGAGGTCGACGGACTGGGAGCCTTGCATCCGGATTCGCGAAGTCGCAAAGTTCAAAATTCCAAATTGGAATAAATTTCTGTGAGAAGCCAGCCTTTGTTGAATACATTTCAGTGAATCAACATTTCGAGTTTCGGCAGTAGAGGGTTGAGGAACTCGACAATAGGGATCGTGAAATTGCAAGACCCGAAGTCCCAAATTAGTGAAGGGCGCGACGTTATTGTGGTCAAGGAGATTTGGGTTGGCACCTAGTGTTTGTTCATGCAGGCTCAATTCATAAGGACTTGTGGATACGCCATGAGTGTATGAGATATTCCCCGAGAGGAAATCAAAGAGTAAATCCGACTCAAGGGAAGTTTTAGAAGGATCCTACGCAGACATCGACCCGAGGGTTTGGGGGTCTGCAACAAAGTGGTATCAGAGCTTGACTCTGTTTGTATATTGCAGGCAGAGGAAGCGAGAGGAGAAAAGAGGAACATTTTACAACCATGCCACCAAGAAGAAGAGACAGACCAATGCCTAATCCAACAGTGGAGAGGGAAATGGGCGAACTATGTGCCAGGATTGATGCCATGGAGACAACACAGAGGTGCACAGTCGACACTGGGGATATCAGTGAGTCTGACAGTGAAAATGAAGCTAGACATGAAGGAGAAGAAGTCGCAGTCGAAGATGCTACAGAAGAATACCTATTCAGGGTTGTTGCAAGGATAGGTGCCAGAGCAAAGATGGACATCCTAGTGTATGAGGGAAACCTGGATGTTGAAGAGATTCTAGACTGGATTAGAACTCTGAATAAATACTTCAACTATGAGGATGTCAAGGAATATAAGAAAGTCAAACATGCCGTCACTAGACTTAAAGGGCATGCAACACTATGGTGGTATGAACTGTAGGCTGACAAACGCTGCAAGGGCAAGTAGAAAATCAAGAGTTGGGATAGAATGGTTGCGAAGATGAAAGCCAAATTCATACCCAAGGATTATAAAATTACTCTGTTTCGGAGAATACAGAATTTGAGACAGAAGTTGATGTCAGTGAAAGAATACACTGAAGAATTCTACAAGTTAAACATTAGAGCAGGTCATCGGGAAAGCGATGATGAAAAAGTTGCCAGGTACATGAATGGTTTGAGATATGACATCCAAGATGAGATGAGCATGATGATCATTTGAAATGTGGAAGATGTTTATCAGATGGCTGTGAAATCTGAAGAGAAGCTGAGCTGAAAACAAAGTCAAAGAGGCCGAGGTAGAAGTCAAGCCAGAGGCAAAACAATTGCCCAAGACAAAACTCAGAGACCTAAAGAAGAGGTGAGGAAACCTCAAACTCAACCTGATAGAGGAGGAAGCTCACAGAGAGGGAAGTATGCTGATGGAAATACTTTTCCTCGAGCTAGAGGAAGAGGAAGAGGCCGAGGAGGTGAAGTGAAGTGTTTTGTCTGTGGGAAAAATGAACATAAATCTCATGAGTGTCCAGACAGAAGGAAAGAAGGTGGTGAAACTCACATTGCCGAAGCATAAGGACAGAATGTTGAGGCAGAAGATGTTGAGGGAGAAAGATCCTTGATGATGAGGAAATTTCTCTTGAAGCTGGAGAAGGAGGTAGAGAACCCAACCCAAAGAAACAGTCTGTTTAGGACTGCTTGCAAAACAAAAGATAGGGTATGCAAGGTCATCGTGGATAGTGGTAGCATAGACAATCTCGTTTCTACAGATATGGTAGAAAAGCTGGAGCTGTAGACTATCGTACATCCAAGCCCATACAGAGTTTCGTGGCTACAAAAAGGACATCAGGTAAGTGTTACTAAACAATGCTTAGTTGGATTTAAGATAGGGGGTTATAAGGATGAAATATTATGTGATGTCATTCCCATGGATGTTTGTCATCTATTGTTGGGTAGACCATGGCAATATGACATAAATGTGGTTCATGATGGGACAAAGAACACATACACCCTGGAGAAAAATGGGAGAACTCACATGTTGTTACCAATTAAGGATAAAGAAGTGAAACCAGAGGTGAACAACAATGTACTTCTCATGAATGGGAAGGAACTTCTTAATGAGGTTAAGAAGAAGGAAGACACACAATTTGTTGTGGTCAGGAAGCCTAGAATTGTTTTGACCAGCACGAGGATAGATGATTTACCAGAAGAAATCCAAGAGTTGTTGGAAGAGTTTGTTGATATAGTAGTGGATGAACTACCTTGTTCATTGCCACCGATCAGAAGTATAAGCCATCACATTGATCTTATACCTGGAGCTAGTTTACCAAACAAAGCAGCGTACATGTTGACGTCGTAGGAGAATGAAGAAGTTAAGAAGCAAGTCCAGGATTTAATGGACAAGGGATTAATTAGAGAGAGCTTGAGTCCATGTGTTGTTCCGACAATGCTCAACCCGAAGAAAGATGGAGGCTGGAGGATGTGTACAAAATCAAGAGCAATCAATAAGATTACCATCAAATACAGATTTCCATTGCTAAGGATGGATGACTTGATGGATTTCTTGAGTGGAGCAAGATTCTTTTCACAAATTGATTTTAAAAGCGGGTATCATCAGATTCAAATGAGAGAAGGTGATGAATGGAAGACATCATTCAAGATGAATGAAGGGCTGTATGAATGGCTTGTTATGCCATTTGGCTTAACAAATGCACTTAGTACTTTCATGATATTGTTGAATGAAGTCCTGAAGGAGTTCATCGGGAAATTCATCATTGTATATCTTGATGATATATTGATTTTCAGCAAGACAGAAGCAGAACACTTGAAGCATTTAGCTGCAGTGATGGGGAGATTACAGCAAGAGAAATTGTTGATTAATATGAAGAAATCATCATTTATGAGGACATAACTCATTTATTTGGGTTTTGTTATTTTTGCAAATGAGCTGAAGATGGATCTGGATAAGGTGAATGCAATCAAGAATTGGCCATCACCAAAAGGTGTGTTCAAAGTTTGAAGCTTCCATGGTTTAGCTATTTTCTACAGGAAATTCATCCAAAATTTTAGTGGAATTAGCACACTGATGATGGATATGGTGAAGAAAAGACACAAATATTTTCATTGGACAGAGGAAGCAGAGAAGAGCTTCAATCTGCTGAAGAAGAAGATCACTGAGCAATCGATTTTGGTTTTTCCATACTTTAACAAGCCGTTCCAGGTCAGGTGTGACACGAGTGGGTTTGCAATTGGAGCAGTCTTGAGCCAGGAAAACAAGCCGGTTGCATACTTCAGCGAGAAATTGAATGAAGCAAATATTAAGTACTCAACATATGACAACGAATTTTATGCAGTCATACAAGCGCTGAAGGAATGGAGACATTATTTAGTTCCTAAGGAGTTTGTTTTGTACAACGATAATCGCGCTTTGCAATTTGTGACTCAATAAGACAAGTTGAACCAAAAGCATGAAAAATGGGTTGAATTCATGCAAAATTTTACTTTTGTAATTAAGCATATTTTTGGAACTGTTAACAAAGTTGTCGATGCTTTGAGTAGGAAATGTTTGCTTATGCAGGAATTCAGAGTCAAAACTTTGGGTTTTGATAACCTCAAAGAAATGTACAAGGATGACCTAGATTTTAAAGAAGCGTATGAAGCATCTGAGAATCCAATTCTGAGGGACAGAAACCAATGGACTAAATATATGATCCAGGATGGATTATTATTCAGGGGCAATCAACTATGTATTCCAAAATGCTCCATGAGGGAGAATTTGTTGAAGGAAAAACACAGTGGAGGATTGGTCGGACACTTCGGTCATAATAAGACGTCCTCAAAGTTGAATGGCTCATATTTTTGGCCAGGAATGAGGATAGATGTTAAGAAATTTGTGGACAGATGCAGGATTTGTCAACACACAAAGGGGAAAAGGCAGAACACAAGGCTATACTATCCATTACCCATACCTGAGAGGCCGTGGGATGTAGTGAGAATGGATTTTATATTAGGATTGTCAAGAATGCAAAGAGGTTGTGATTCAATCTTTGTGGTAGTTGATAGATTTTCAAAGATGTCACATTTCATACCATGCCATAAAACCAATGACGCAACTCACATTGCGAACCTGTTTTTCAAAGAAGTCGTCAGACTTCACTGCTTACCAAGGAGTATTGTTTTGGATCGAGATACCAAGTTCGTAGGACATTTCTGGAGGACTTTATGGAAGAAGTTGGGGACAAGTTTGTCTTTTAGCTCATCTTATCATCCTCAGACGGATGGGCAGATGGAAGTTGTGAACAGGAGCTTGGGAGATTTATTGAGAAGCCTAGTGACTGAACACCACAGTCAGTGGGATCACATTCTGCCACAGGTGGAATTTGCTTATAATGATTCGATTAATAGAAGAACAGGGTAGAGTCCATTCCAAATTGTATATGGAATGCATCCAAGAGGAGTTTCTGAATTGAGAGATGTGGAACAAACTAAAATCAGGAGTGCTAGTGCAGAGGACTTTGCAGAAGCAATGAAGGAGCTTCACAGTCGAGTCAAGGAGCGATTGCAGAGTTCAAGCCAGGAGTATAAACATAGAGCAGATCAACATAGGCGAGAAATTCAATTTGAAGTTGGTGATCTAATTCTTGCACATTTGAGGAAGGAGAGGTTCCCAAGGGGAACATATAACAAACTAAAGATGAAGAAGATTGGACCATGCAAGGTCATAAAGAAATTCGGGGCAAACGCATATGAGATTGAATTACCAGATGGGATCGGAATTCCACCGATATTCAATATCTCAAATTTGTACCCTTACAAAGATGAAGAAGCAGGAGCAGAGAATGAACAGACAAAAGTTCAGTGGACCAACCAAATGCCTGTAGTTGAAAAGGCACAGATGGAAAGTATAATTGACAAGAGAGTCAGCAGGAAGACCAGGAAAAGAGAGTATTTTGAACACTTCGTCAAATGTAAGGGACATCCAGTTGAAGATGCCAGTTGGGAAGATGAAGCAAAAATTCAGAAGCATGGACAAACCGTGCAAGAGCTGATGAATAGGTGTTCATGAAAATTTTCAAGCGAGGGAGTATGATGCAAGAGCATCGTGCAAAGCCCAAAGCATGTGACTAAGACAAAGAAATAGTTGGATGCACGGAGGAAGAAAAGAGCACATTTTCATAAGAACCGTTTTGAATTTTGAACTTAAAACGCATTAATGTAATAGTTAGGAAGAACACGTACTTTACATTTATATCTTGGAGGTTGTAAACAGATCTTGATTGATTCACTCTCATCTGTAGAAGGTAGAGGCATTTATGCATAGTTAATGAAAGTAGGTAGATTTGAATGATAGATTAGACAGTTTAGGAAGCAGGAGGGAAAACGGATATAGACACCCTCACATTTGTATCATAGGAGAGTAGTTGTATCATTATAAAAGAAGAGAGTTGTAGAGAATTGTAGAGGAGAACCCATGTATAGGAGCTTGAATTAATATATGGAGCTTTGAATTAGACTCATGGTGTTATGATGTTTTCTATTTATACGTGGTGAATGGTATCCTCATGGTTGTTTTATTCTCTCTGTCATGCATTTGCTTTAATACTGTGTGTATGTAGGATTTCATGTTGAATGTTTGAAGTCTAAGAGAGAGAGAGAGAGAGAGAATGAGTTTCAATTGTTTCTCTTCCTAAGTGAGAGAATTTCCTGCAAGGAGTACAGTGAAACATCCATAAGGAGTGCGTTGACAAAGGTTCAGAGGTTATCTCTGAAAGCTCAGGAGGGATACCATTGTTCTCATTCAAGTAGAAGTGAAAGTGAAGCATAGAAATCCGTACAAGGTGTGCACAAGCTGGTTGAAAGATTAGAACTTATCAACCAAGGGGAGAGTTGAAGGACTGTTGTTTCAGGGAGTGCACAGAGTCGAAAGATCAAATACCCAGGAGTATTTGACAGTTTGTCGCAAGGAGTGCAAGCAGGAACCCTTTTGGAGGTTTAAATTTGCAAGTGAATGCTCAGGAGGGTTAGTACCTTTGATTCATTCCCAAAGGGAGACGGAGATTTAAAACGTCTTGTAGAGGTTAAGTTCCAGTAGAATAACACTGGTTCATTTCGCGGGAGTTGTCAAGGAGGAGATGAGTGGTCAGAATTATCCAGGGAGAACTCATGAGACCACGAGGACCGTAGGATCCAGAGGAGTTGTAGGGTGATTAGAGGTAGATGAACTCATCACTCTAGGATCCAGAATCAACGTGGACCATTGATCATGCTTTGCACAAGCCGTCATATCATTTCGGCATTTCGGGGATCCTGACGACAAGGAGTTGAGTGCAGTGGAGCGAAATTCCCGAAGTCGTGAGTTGCGATAGGAATTGGCGTGGAATTTTGGGATTTCGGCACTTCGAGTGTCGGGAAATGGAAGAGGCAGTGCTCTTGGATCGAGAGTCCCAAAAACCAGGAAGAGTGATAGGTGGCAGGAGTCCACATCAGAGATAGAAAGCGTTTGAGTGGACAGGTGGCGCGTCCTCATCAAATAGGCAGAGTCAATCCTTGTTGATTGTTTTGGGGTTCGGAGGTCGATGGACTAGGAGCCTTGCATCCGGATTCGCGAAGTTGCAAAGTCCAAAATTCCAAATCGATGGAAAGTTTTGTGAGAAGCCAGCCTTTGCTGAATACATTTCGGTGAATCGACATTTCAGGTTTCGGCAGTAGAGGGCCGAGGAGCTCGACAACAGTGATCGTGAAATTGCGAGACCCGAAGTCCCGAATTAGTGAAGGGCGCGACGTTAACATGGTCAAGGAGATTTGGGTTGGCGCCTAGTGTTTGTTCATGCAGGCTCAATTCATAAGGACATGTGGATACACTGTGAGTGTATGAGATATTCCCCGAGGGGAAATCAAAGAGTCAATTTGACTCAAGGGCAGTTTTAGAAAGATCCTACGCAAACCTCGACCCGAGGGTTCGGGGGTCTGCAACATGTTTTTTCTCTTCACAATTCTTGAGTCATATTAAATTCTAATTCTATGAACTCAACTGCTAAATTAAATTATGAAAAGTTCTTTATTAATGATGTTCCTATCGAGAAAAATATGATTTATTTAAGGTTAATGTTATCATTAAGGATCTAACGTAAAATATTATTTCACTTTTCTAAGTGACATTATGGAGAAGTCTGTCAACCTGCTAAAGATGGATGAAATAAAACAACATTTTTACGGGGATACCTTGAATCTATTCATCGGATAAGATCACAATTACCACTGGTTGAGGGGATATTGGTATTATTCAACATTTCCAGATAAAGATAATAATCAGGTTTGGATATCAGGACAATATTTCGTTGGTTGTGTCCCTGAGGTTTTTGAGTGCAAAGATAGTGTCGCTTGGTGCATTGACAAATTTGTCCAAAATAGAAGAACCATTCCACTACAAATTGGCTCCCCTATTTCATTGGTCCCTTCGGTATTCAAAAATATGTTAAAACTACCAGAGATGAGCTTAACGTAGAAAGGAGAAGATGCCAAAAATTTTCTTAGAGGGAAAGATAATGGAATTGAGCTCTTGCAGGAATATTTACAAGACCATACTACAATGCCAAAAGACCTATCCAGAATCCATGCTAGTTCTTTAAAGGACCCTTATCAAGAAATTGCTTGGTTATTTACTAGATTTACATTTCATGATTCTACAACAACTATTGATCCAGGTGGATATCGGTGGCCGCCCACCTTTGCCGACTAGCTCAAAACAGTTTTCTGCCAATTTTGGCAATTTACTATTTTTAGCAGGTTTTAAGTTCTGGGGCCATTTTGAGGGCCTAAATAAAGGTTTTTCAAAATCGATGTTCTCAAATATAGATGAAGGCATGATTGATCCCCCAAAATGAATCTCCTCGATGATACCTTTCCAACAAGCTATCATATGCCTAAAACAGAGATCATATGCAAAAGTTACGACCCTGGGAAGTTGATGTACTAACTTACCCAAACAGGGCTCGCATGACTTTTGGCGCTTCATATCCTAGGGTTAGGTTTTTGGATTTCTAGGGTTTTGGGCATTCCTGTTTATTGTAAAAAGGCCTTCAGAGCCTCATTGTAATCATCTTCTTGCGAATGTGAGTAGCCATCACATCTCTTCTCAGAGATAAGTTGTCACCATTCTAGTGAGTCTTTCACTTTGTATTTTTACAGTCTTAGTACATTTCTTTCATTAATAGAAATCGTGTATTACTGTATCTTTGTGTTTATGGTTTCATTTCTAATATATTTCTTTTATATTATTGAATATCTGTGATATCTCTGTGCATTTCTTTATTATATCTCCGATCTCATTTCGCGCCGAAAATAATCTGGATTAGTGGTATCAGAGTAGGTTGTTCTTGATCATTTTTTTCAGTGCATGTCCCCGACGACGTCCGAGTATAGCAAGTTGGGTCTCAATCTTGTCTCTCTTGAGGACAATCGCTCTCGCACACCTAAGAAACCCTCAATGGTGGAAGAAGAGAAAAATGATGGAGCAGACAATCCAATCAGTCTATTGCTTGAGCAAGCTCTCATGCGACAGAGGGACGAAATGATGGAGAATTTTTCCCACATCCTTCAACGCCTGCCGATAGAAACAGGGGCATATTCATCAAGTGGCCACTTTGGAGGCACCTCGCCTTTCAAGGTACAATTTCATTTTGATATTCCTATATTTGAAGGATAGATAGATGCAGAAGCCCTAGACAAATGGTTAAATTTGCTAGAAGGTTATTTCTCTGTTCACAAATTTTCCGACAAAGAAAAGATCACCTTCGCACTCCTTAAAGCTCTCCCCCATGTCAAACATTGGTGGGAAACTTATTGGGAGCAGAGTTCCACAGAGGATTCTGAAATGTATGGGGTCGATCCCAGTTGGGATTTATTTGTGGATGTCGTAAAGGAACAATATTACCCTATTGGAAACTATGAGGACCAGTACATGAGATGGAACACACTGCGGAAAGAGAGGGGCCAAGTAGTTCCGGAGTTCACCAATACCTTCCATACCTTGCGCACCAAGCTGGGTATCAAAGACTTTGAGCGACATTTGGTTCTGAAATACCGTGGGGCTCTACACAGATACATGCAGACTGAAATGGATTTTCTGGACATCTCATCACTTGGTGCTGCTTATCGATATGTTGTTAAAATCGAGAAGAAATTTAAGCACCAGAACAAATGGGATTTTGGATCTATAAATCTGCAACAACCAAAGTATGACAAAGACATCCCTAACAAACAGTCTCCTGAAAACCAATCCAAGACACAAGAAAAGAAGGGTCACAGGAAGACAAAGAAGGACACCGAAAAATGGTGTGATTTCCACAAAATCCCCTTGCACAACACCAATGAATGTCACTCAAAACAGTCATTGGTGGCCGAGATCAAAGACAAGGAGCCAAACCCTGATTCAGAATCCGATTCTGGAAATATTGGTAAAGGACAGATCATTGATGTAGACCCCACTGCTATTGTCACAACCACATCAATTCAACCAAAAGAACCAACAGATCCCGAAGAGGGGGAGCGCCTTTTTCATTCATGGATGTGGGTGAAGGGGACCCCACTACATTTTATTGTTGATAGCGGAAGCCAGAAGAACCTCATCTTCGCAGAGGTCATCAAACAGTTGGGATTGTCGACAACACCACACCCGCAACCATACAACATTGGGTGGCTTCGCCAAGGACGATATCTCTGTGTCATCCAACAATTTCAATTATCATATGACATCTAGCCCTTCAAGGACGAAGTATTATGTGATGTTGCCCCACTAGATGTCTGTGATGTTCTCTTGGGCCAGCCATATATGTGGAAGAACCATGCTATTTATGAGTCTCAACCCCGTAGTGTCATTGTTACTTTGGGGGGTCATCTCTATAGAATACTAGAGGTAGTTCCGACTATTGTTCCACCTAAAAAGTGCCGCAAGGTAGTATCTCATACTGCAAAATTTATCTTCTTCACAATTTGTTCAAAAGGAGAATAGGAGGACACTACAGCCTCGCCCCAAGCACCTTCTATCCAACAGAAGTAGGTCGACAAGGCTGCAGAAAAGTGCAAAAATCCCTTTTGCACACCATCCTCTCATGTATCTCGACTTATTGAACAACCTCATTCTCAATAGGTTCTTAACATACTTCCATAAACTGAGCAACGCGATGTCTCCAACAATACAAGCAACTCATCAAGATGCAGATCCATCAAACGCTTTTCCCTCTCCCTCGAGAACTCAACGCAATGGAGACCATTGCTTCCTAAGGAGGGAGGATTGATCCAGGTGGGTATTGGTGGCCACCCACCTTTGCCGACTGGCTCAAAATAGTTTTCTGCCAATTTTGGAAATTTACTATGTTTAGCAGGTTTTAACTTCTGGGGTCGTTTTGAGGGCCTAAATGAATTTTTTTTTGACATCGAAGCTATCAATGATAGTTGAAGGCACGATTGAGCCCTCAAAATGAATCTCCTCGATGATACCTTTCCAACGAGCTATCATACGCCTAAAACAGAGATCGTATGCAAAAGTTACGACCCTGGGAAGTTGATGTACTAACTTACCCAAACGAGGCCCGCATGAATTTTAGCGCTTCATCTCCTAGGGTTAGGTTTTAGGATGTCTAGGGTTTTGGGCATTCTTGTTTATTGTAAAAAGGCCTTCAAAGCCTCATCATAATCATCTTCTTGTGAATGCGAGTAGCCATCACATCTCTTCTCAGAGATAAGCTGCCACCATTCTAGCGAGTCTTTCACTCTGTATTTTTTACAGTCTTAGTACATTTCTTTCATTAATAGAAATCATGTATTACTATATCTCTGTGTTTATGGTTGCATCTATGATATATTTCTTTTATATTATTGAATATCTGTGATATCTCTGTGCATTTCTTTATTATATCTCCGATCTCATTTCGTGCCGAAAATAATCTGGATCAACTATTCCTCAGTTGGCCCTATATATTTTATATTTTACAGTTAATGAGAATGTTTTTTTCAATTGGGCAAAGATCATATCGAATGAAATTTCTGCATAGTTAATGAATTTCAGAAGTGAAAAGAAATTCTATATGGCATCTTATATGGTATTTTCTATCACATATTATCATATTTTTAAAGGTTTGAGTGTTGGAAAAAGGGTAAACTAAAAAATTGACCCCATGACTATGTGGTATCAAGCTCTCTGGAGGAAGAAAGTTATCCATTATTTTTATGAAGTTTACAATGATTTTTCCTCTGAATTTAAGAAATTACTCTTTGGAGAATATACTTTTAGGATTTCATTGGAAGCATCCACCTTTTTTGGATAAAAAGGGAATTCTCGAAAAAATGGATAATTACGACATCATTAGGATCTTTTGTTCTCATTAAAACCCTGTATTTCTTCCTTACTATGTGCCAGAAAAATTGTTTATCATAGATGTGGTGAGGCAATATAAGTTTTGGTTTCACGCCTTTTATGAAAGAAGGAAAAACAGTTCATTCATTTTCCTTGGAGAGTTGGTGAAATTATTTTGAGAGGAATTTCCAAAATTGATAAATATGCTTCTTACTTTGACCGGTTTAATTTGAAGTTTGCAAAAGAAATTAAGGGGTTTGAACCTAACCATATTATTTATAATCACATGGTTTCACTCGAGCTTAGCCCCGCAATGATCAATAAACTCACATTTGGGGAGGAAGAGGGTGATGGTCATGACCCTCTTGTTCAAGGTGTTGATAAAAAATCTGGTGACATAGAGACAATCATGAGCACTATAGAACATGCTCAGTCACCCATTGTTTCTCACAGAAGTATTTTGCCTAAAGTAAATCCTCAGTCTGCAACGACCCAACAAAGAAAAACCCCAAGTAACAATTCAAGTGATAATGGAGAAAGAAATCCTCCTCATGGAAGTTTCGAAAGCCCCCATAAATTAATAGTGAAAAGGGTAAGAATTAATTCTCAACAAGAGGGAGAAGAAAAAACCCCACATGAAAATGATATTTTGCTTGATGATATGGATTTAGATGTTAACATTGAAAATAACTAGTTTCCGGATGAAGAAGAATGCACCCAAGAAAATGTACAATCTGTTGCATTGGTTGTTCAAGATGAAGTCTTCTCTGATGAAGAAACCTTTTCTATGCAGAATATTTTATTTGATAAGTCTTAAAATAAATTGACCTTTAAAAAAACCTCAAAGAATAAGAAGGGAATTCATAGTCCCCCATTGATACTAAAACATTTTTCCATCAAAAATATCTTCAATTCCTAAAGTCACATGGGATACAATAGGCATTTCAATAATTAATATGGAAGAGGAAAATCTCAGGCTTAAGGAGAGAGTCAAAGAATTGGAGGCAACTCACATGCCCCCACCTATATTAGCTACCCCAGTTGCCATGATACAACCTGATAGAACTCTTTAAGTAACTTCAGAGTCAAATATGAGAGTAAAAGGAATTTCAAGCTTAATCATTGCTACTCGATGCTTTGTTGAAAATAATATAAAGAAAAGAATGTTGCTCATTTTAGATTTACGGGACTTGGCAAAAAAAAATTCTTCTCTCGGGCTCATAATTCAAAACACTAAAGAATATCTAAATGCATACTTGAAGAATGATGAAGGATTCTTCACAGATGGAGTTGTTATGTTTATAGCAAAAGTATCGGCAATAACATATCATAGAAGAAAATAGGAAGATTTACCTTCCCATAGCCATATGAAACAATTAAAGGCATGTTGGATTGAAATAATTAATACATTAAAGGGGTTGTCAAATCAATTAAAAGAACTATCACGGAAAAATACTGAGGCATACTCAAATATTATTGGTTTGGATATTATGGGCACCACTATTGAAGTTTCAGATCCAAACTTAATATCAATGCAATGCTCATGAGCAGGGAGCAATTTGAAGGGCAACTCGAAAATTTGAAGAAATCATTGGCCGAAAAATTCAATAATATGGTTGAGTATACTTATGATGACATTGATAATTGGCTTGTTGAGTACACAAATAAAAATGAGGAAATTGAGACTATATTTCAAAATTTAGCTATTGACTATAGAGAAATTGAGAGTGAATTGTGAAATATCAAAGTAAAGCAAGAAGTAATTGTTACCCCCTTAAGGGATTATATTCAAGAATGATTAAACAAGGCTATAACCAAGATTTCTGAATTTCCAACAGAAGCGGTTACAACCGGCCACATAACCACAATGGGAATATATATAAAAGGTGCTTCAAAAAGAAAATGAGAGAGTGATATTCCATTACAATAAGTCCATACTAATCACATACTTTCTTCCTTATTATATTTCATAACAGAACAATATTCTATAACAAAACAATAAGAATGGGAAATATAGCTCATTGTTATATCGTGGCCTTCTAGTACTTCTAATAAGGAGTATCTTCACTTATATACAAGTATCGCTACCACTTTGATCCAACGTCTACCACCTTTTGAAGTTGAGATGCTTGATTCCAATGGCGAAAATGAAGCCAAAGAGAAGGCATAAACCCAGTAAAGGAAATTAGAATTGTCAACGATTTCAAAACATGCAATAACCATTGCAAAATGGATATTGATTCAAAATAAAATAAATAAGTTTGAGATACAAAATTATTGATATTTTTCATTATTGTTCTTTCAAATATTTTCCAGGTCTTTACATAACATAACATGGCCCTTACATAACATAAAATTTTAACTAATTAGGTGTTAGAACTAATGTGAACATCACTTCTTCAACTTTCTTATATTCTTAGTCTGGGAAGCAATGAGAAAACTCTACTCCGAGGTGAGAATCAAGGCTTCCCGATGTTAGTCAACATATATATTTAATTTTAATCTTTGTAATTTCACAAACACGTGCACCTGGACCCTCTTCCCATAGGACCTCAAAAGCATAAATGCATTATTCACCTATGTGTGGATAGAATTAAACTTGCCATTAGACAATATTCCCTATTACAAGCCGATGAAAAACTTCCTTTCTAAAATGCCCAGGCACATACACACTCCATACCAATTGATTTATAAAGAAACAATTTAAGCACTATTTTTTAAGTATATATTTAGCAATTCATTAACTATATAACATGCAAGGTAACATAATCACTTGCAAAGAGATTAAAAGATATAATCTAAGAAAATCCACCCAAGGAGGACTGACTGAAGTTCAAAGAATTATTATATGAAACTCTGTATCATTGATGTATTATGAATTTGAGAGACATGAAAAAAGTTAACTAAAATAATTTACTAAATCAACTCAAAAAAAACCATTGGAACCAATTTTAATGAGAAACCCTAATTACAAATTATCATGACTAAGATGATTACATTTATGATGAACATTGTTATGTTAAGATTTTATGAATTTATTTTGAACTAGAAAAAAACAATATGAGTGGGAAATATAGCTCACTATTCTATCATGGCCTTCTAGTACTTCTAATAAGGAATATCTCCAATTATATACAGGTAGCACTACCACTATGATCCAATGTCTATCGCCTTTGGAAGCTGATATGCTTGATTCTAAGCGCAAAAACGAAGCCAAAGAGAAGGAAAAAAACCAACAACGCAACCCCTGCCACTTCCACTAAGTCTTCATGGTATCCAAGATAATAAAATGAGGATAATTAGAGACAAATACTTTTGTAGGGATGGAGAGTCTTACCTTGTGAGGAATCATAAAACATGAGAAGAGATTCCACAATATAAAGAACAGGGCGCAAACGATAATAACAACTTTGTGATTCAGATTGATTTCTACATTCATCAGTCCAAAGAAAGTGAAATACAAGAGTGTGAAATACGCAAAGAAGTTAATACTAATAATAAAAGTGATTTATAAAAATATTAATACTAATAATAATGGGAAACAATGTAAAAAAAGGCTAGCAACGACACCTTGTACATTGTTGTCTCAGGTTGAATACTTATATGGGAGTTGACCACTTTTCAGTCCTCGTGTAGCAAGGCATTTCGTTCGTCAATCGAAGCTATGAGATGTGTAAGGTGACGATTTAAGACATCCTCTTGACAGAAATTTCCGTTTGAATCCATAATGAACAAATATTTGTTGTCAATATGTAAGAATAAAAAATTTACGGTAAGCTTCTTGTTTGCATTTCGGTAAATTTTATGTCAACTCTCACATCTGTTGAACGAGTCTATTTTGGATTTTTTCTTAGTAGTCTTTGCTAGAAATTTTGTAACATGAGAAATATTTAAGAGAATATCTTGATTGTATAAGTTTTCATGTCTACAAATTTGAAGAATTTTCCCGACTGATTCTTTGTGTTTTCAGAAAACGCTTGAGAGGAATTTTGAAAGAGATACATTTCAGCTAATTCAGGATTTGCTTTGCAACTTTTGTTACAAATAGATGGATCATGTACATGTATAACATGCTGAGAAAAACTAAGGGCTTAAAGAAAGAAACAATTGCATGACGTGCATGAGCCAAACATAGTCGATACTAAAGGCTAAGATTCAGTTGAGGAGAACAAGTATAACTACCTTTATCTTTTGCTGATAAATTTAGCCAAGAAGGTTTTGTGTAAGTAGGCAAAGTTGCATCGAAGGTTTGTACAATTTCGGGTAAATAATTTAAGGATTCCTTTCCTTGGAAATTGGATTGAGAAGCACGCCTAAGGTTCATTTCCTTGATCTCATCCATGAACCAAGGAATTGTTGGTAGAATTTGAGGATTTGAATATTTGACCAACATTAATTTTAGATGTAGAATGATTGATGATTTTTCTGGGATAATTGGCAGGAAATCCATAGTTGGGAATCATGAGGATATTGTGGATAGGAAACATGGGCAATTGTCAGTTTCATAAGGCTTGCCTAAAGTTTATGATTTCACTTTGGCCAGATTTCCATAGTTGAACTAGAGGACTTGGATTTTGCATGAAATATTTTCTCTTGTTGGGACATGGCGTCCTTATCTAAGCTCCTATAGAGGCCATTTGTAGCCATGACATCTACTATTGCAGTTGCACTGTTTGCAGATGTGCTAGATAAATTGCACCATCAACATTAAATTATAGTTAATTGGCATAGATGGAGCCTAGCACCAAAGAAATTTAAGACACAAATGGAAATTGAATTTTGACAAAGATTTTTCAGTACGGTTTTCATAAGCTAATTTTAATATTTCAAATGTAAAATCAATTTGGTCCCTGCACTCCAACCATAAAATTACTTACAAGTTCAAGGTAAGTTCACAATCCCATTCTGCAAAATAAGATAAATTTTCACTCCTAAAAAATGTCTCTGGAAATTAATTTGTACATCGGAGTATGGTAGTTTGTAATTATCATATGACTTGAAGGCATGCAATTGAGAAGATTTTTCTATAGTGGTGAAATAATCCTCAAATAAAATCAATATCACATGGAAGAAATACCTGAAAAAAATACTTGTGAACAATTGTTTTCCATTGTAAAAGTCCAAATCATTGATGCAAAACTTTGGTGCGAACACGCAACATGAGAATAGAGGTTGCTTAGAATTTTCCCACTGAGCTAGGGCTTCAATACTCCCAAGGAGAAACTACAGATGAGCTGGGTAGGAAGATTGCATGTACAATCCAATTTTTCCTAATCTCGAATGAAAATTGAAAAGGGTCGAGGCTATGCCACAACAAACACATAATTTTAGAAAAAAATGATGGATCTATATTAATTCTACTAAGAGGAGAATGAGAGGCTTTTGAGGCGGTGAGGAGAGATGTGGTGAGTCCGTGAGGAGCACACTAAGAAATGGAATAGAGCAGAGCATCGACTGCATAATCGCACAGAGCATATATAGATCCATATGCATAGAGCATCGACTACATAATCGCACAGAGCATATGTAGATCCATATGCATAGAGCATCAACTACAGAGCCCTGCAATGTCAAGATAATGCACTGTGTCATAACCTTTAAATTTTCCACTCCTTAATTTTGTTTTTTTTTAATATTTTTTAAAACCTGAAAAATAGCTAAAAAATGGATGCATACTAGGGAAATAAAGTCAAATCAAAGTGATTTTAACCAATCATAAATTGAACTCGCAAATTTAGAAAATTAGGAAAATAAAATTGTTTTTTCAAAAAATGTGAATAATGTTTATTTTTAAGAAATGTTTGGGAACAAGATACAAAATGAACCAACTAATAAACCAAAATGGAACAAATAAAACCCATTCAATGGAACAAGTTATACCTAGTCAACAGTAGTTGACTGCGAGGCATAAGCTATAGTCCCTGGCTAGAGGCAAGGACTAATAATATGAAGTCAAAGGGTACATTATCACCAATAAAATAAGAGTACAATATCACCAATAAAATAATATGAAGTCAAGGGTTTTACTAAAAAGTGAATCCAAATACTAATAAGAATATGTAAAATAAACATAACTTATTAGATATCATTTTCGAGATTAATTGTCTAGAGTAAGTCATTGATCTATGACCCATATCCATGAGTATTAGTCGCAACTGACAAATAATTCTCATGATTTGAATAGCCCACTTACTAACTCGTAGCATTTTAGTAAACCCTATCCAACATTATTATATTTTTTTTCATTTAAATGTTATAATAGGTAACTTCACACAATAGATCCAACAATTTTGAGTAACTCAAAGCATAGATATTTCAAATTCCTTATTATAAAAATGTATCTCTCATGAGTATTCTTAACAATTTTGGGTACTCAAAGCATAGATATCTCAAATTCCTTATTATAAAAATTGTATCTGATAAATATTCTTATTATAGATATTTTCAATTTTTTAAGAAGAATCTCAAACATAGGATAGAGTTAGGATTCATGACAATGAACACTGTTATTGCGCAATTTGTATTTGTTGCAAAGGAAAAGGCTAAGGGAAGGCAAATTGGCATAAAAAGAGGTTATAATATCACTATCACCTTACCTCTTTCTATTTAGGGTTGATAGCCCAGGGGATACGTCCTCGGTGACCTAGGGTTTTGAGAGGGAAAATGTTAAAGTATCTATAAAAGGTATCCCCTCTCACAAGTCACATTGATTAGAAAGTCCCAAGGTTTTAACCAATGAAGCAGTGATGTGCTTAGATGTACTTGCCCATAACAAAGCAACAAGAAAAAAATATCTTTTGCAAGTACAAATTGATGTTAGTGCTTCATAAAACCATGGACTTGTCAATAAAAGGAATAGTTGATGCAAGATGAAGTAAGTAGAATTTATAATAGCAATGTTTACAAGATAATATATTTGCAATAAATGCCTCAAAAGAGCTTCACAATGACCAACAATAATAACTCAATAATAGAAATATATTAGCAGTTGTCAGAAGCTAATAGGCAGTGTATAAATCAACTTTGCAATTGCTTTTAAATGCTTTTATTTCTGCAATAAATGGTTGTAGATTACTTTTGTAATAGCAGGAAGTAGGTTAATAAATTAGTCTACTCTAGGGTTAGGAAAAGTTAGTAGATAGCTTGAGGTAAAAGTTTTTGAGAGTTGTTTTCATAAATCAATCAAGTGCAAGGCCTAGATTAATGTCTTTAGGGTTAATGGAGTCACTTTTAGCAGCGACAATCTTGAAGGAACAAATAATAATGTGAGAGCTAGAGACAAGAAAGTCAATTATTGAGGTGTTGGTAACCCAAGGCCTCAATAACTAAACCCTGGGAGGAAAATGGCGACTAGGAAGTAGGTAACCCTAGGCCCTAGCGAATTTCCTCCTTCTTTAGCTCAAGGATGAAGTAAATGGAGGCTTGATGAAGCAAGTGATGCTAGGGTGATACAATGGTAGGGCCCTTAGCACAATGATTCAAGAAAGTAGGGTTTCTAGCACAATCTAGAAGGTGAAAAGTTGTTAAGGCAAGAACAATAACATGCGCTTTGACCTCCTAGGGATTTAAGCTAGCAATTTCATATTCTTGGAAGAAATGCACAATAAATACACCATAGCCATTCAAAGAAAAGAAGGATTGTATAAATTCACTTACATCCACCAAGAATAATCTAGCAATAGGCCTAGTTGAAGACTTTCCACCAAGAAAAATGCCAAAAACACCAAGATTTAGCCTCCTCCAAGAAGTGCGCACCAAATTTCAGCTATTAAACCCTAAGTAGGGTGCAAATTTTAGACCTCACTTAGTGTGAGTCAAAGATGATAAAAAATACAAGGGAAAAAACCCTTATTTATAGAGTGAAAATGACCTTTAATTTTCAAAATTAGGTCAAAAACGCCGACATGGCCAGTTTACATGTAATATATATTGTTTTACATAAAATGACAAATTAAACCCTAAATCAAGCAAAAGCGGTGACGTCATTCCCTTCTAGGGTGATGTTGGGCCTTCCAGGTGAAATGTTGGCCTCCAGTAGAAAAATGTTAGGCCTCTCAAGGCCTCTGGATCAATCCACATGTGCCACTTAGCACACAATTGCCTCCAAAGTGTCCATCAAATGTTGGGTGACATCAAGGTTCACAGAGGTGACGTCATGGGCCATC
This sequence comes from Picea engelmannii, assembly GCA_009831015.1. Taxonomy (NCBI): domain Eukaryota; kingdom Viridiplantae; phylum Streptophyta; class Pinopsida; order Pinales; family Pinaceae; genus Picea; species Picea engelmannii. Next base: position 7,643 of record ML780414.1, on the reverse strand, counting down.
CAAGGCCAACATCATAGTGGGAGGGAAAGACCCCCCTAGGTCCAGGCCTGCCAGGTTGTCTCTGGTGGAACCTCCTCCTCTCTCTCTGGTGCAAAAATCTGATACGTGTTTGCCCCTGGTTGGGGTCTCAACATCCATCTGGTGGGATTTTGGCCCTATGGAGGTATGAGCTAATCATCTCTCCATGCATACCTGTCCGTCGGGTGTGGGAATCCAACAACAACAAGTACACCCTCCATGGGCTCATAAGTCACAGGGATCATAGCAATGTCAATGATGTCTAATAATCAAGTTATCTAAACATGTGCATAAAACCCCCCTTTCCTAGACCAGTGCTCAAAGACGTTATACTATTCTACAAGCCAGGTTTGGAGAGGGTTTCAAGAGGTCATATTGGGATAATTCTCATTGGACGTGGGATGTTTCCAAGTGAAGACCAATCCAGGTCATGTAAGTGGATGAGGTGGTATGGGGATGTTTGAGAAATATGTGTAGTGATGACAGGGAAATGTATGGATTTCATGTGGGTGCCTCTAAAGAGGGTGAGTTGCACCTTGTCATGGATGCAAATTCTTCCAAGCCCATTCAACGCCTTTTACCTTTCTATATTATTGTTTTTTATTTCAAGAGAATAGTTGGGGGAAACTGCCATGGCATGGTGACCAGTGGTGACATTGTTACCCACAATCATTTCACGGAGATGAGAAGGTTGGCTCGTGATGAGACCCCCTTTCTATTGGCTATGCCACCAAGAGCCACTACCCTGGCGTGGTGACCAGTTGAATGGTAGTGTCATACCGCTACATGTCCATGGACCTAATAGGTTGGCTTGTGATGAGACCCCCTATCCTCCAACTAGGTCTTGATTTTATTATTTTATGGGTCCCTCCATTTCTTGCTGAGAATCCTTTTATTGATTTCTCGAGGATCCATAGGTGAATCATCTGAAGGTTTTGTTCTTTTGGATTTTATTTTTGTCCATCTACTTTTACCCTCTGGACCTTTATCCCTTTCTTCCCACAAGGCAAGGTACAACCCTTTGCTAGCTTGGCAAACCCAATTCCGAAACCAATGTAGGGAATGGATGAGAGGGAAAATCATGAAAAGTGATAAGTATGGTGGGAATGGACAATGACCTTTCATGAACCCACCTAGTGGAAACTCAAATACTAAGGGAACCAACTTGTTAGGTAATCATGTCATTCCCCCGAAGTGTGTAAAAGTGGAAAGGAATAAATTCCAAGCACACGTAAAAAGAAAAAATAATTAAATGAACATATTCAATTTTTTGAGAATCAGAGTGACACATACCATTATACCCGGACTCATTACCTCAGGGAGAAAGACCCACTGCTGCTGAAGGACCAGGTCGATGGGATGGATGTTGTTGATGCTGACAGGATGGAGGCGCTGAAGAAGAAATTTGGGCCCTCCAGGGCTAGGCTCAAGTCATTATGGATCTCTTTACTCCATGTCTAGGACTTGTGGGCCTCGAGACATAATCTCCTTAGTTATCCCTAGGTTGGGGGATAACATCTGACTCCAACTTAGGGACATGTGCTCACCGTAGAGTGCATGAGAACCTCAACATCTCTAGCATGACATGTGACCTTCTTGATCTCAACAACAATCATTAGTAATCATTTGGGGTGGTGATATCACCCCTATCTCATACATGATATAATGAAATACAAAATAAGAAAGCATATATACAATGGAAATACACCTACTCTAGCATGAAATGTAGATGTTATATACAATGAATGAAAATGACTACCTACTTACTTGTACTTACTTGTGAAGTCAAGTCTCTACCCCCCAATGGGGTTTGAGGAGGTATTCACTAACTGGTAATGGGTGCCTTCTTCCTTCCAATGTAGACAAATAGTAGGCATCATTGACTGAATTTCTTCCAACTCTGAAGGGTCCAAGCCAAAGTTGTGTACTTTCTTTGACATTAGTAGTCTCTCCCTTCTTTGTATCCCACATCCATACTATATCTCCCTCCTTGTAATCCTTGGTCTTGAATTTGGTTGTTTCTTGTACAACCTTGGTGTATTTTCTTGAGGGAGGAGGGTGGGATTCTGCTGTGAAAACTTCTTGTTGAGACGGTCAGATTAGTGTGTCATCTTCTCCTTTATTCAATAGCTTGACAACCCCAACTTCTTTTTCTTTATATTTTTTCAAAAGTTGTCGATATTCCTCCTTCTTTGGCCATTGTATCTGATCAAAGTCTTCTTTTGTAAAAAAAGGCATGTCATTAGGGGAAAATGCAGGAGGACTCTCTTTGACCGGTTCATGTGTTTCACTAGTTCCAATATCATCACCTTATTGCACATGGATTTTGGTCATTGGCACATTCAACAGGTGGTTTATCATTCTGACATTCATAGGCACATTTATATATGTGAGATCCATCTCTAGGGTTCATCCCAGCATAGTAGTAAACTTCCTGGACAATAGCATTCCGCACACATTTGGGACATCCACCACTACAATATCCATGTGGATCACTCTCTCAGGGTATCTTCCAAGGAATACTTCAACATTCTCCACTACCCCACGAGTGGGTATGGCTCTAGAATAAAAGCACATACATTCCTGTAAGGTCATGTGATTTTTAGGCCAAATTTTTCCATGACCTTCAAAGACATCATGTTATCACCTACCTTTGAATCAAGCATACAGTTGTTAAGGAACGTTTTATTGATCAATAGGATCATGAAGAAAGGTGTATGTCCATCATACTGAACCCTAAAGTGAACGGCTTGTAACATAATAGGAGGGTCCATTGGTTCATTTGAGCCTTTGAAGAAATTTTTGAACCTTTCTTTGACAGATGGGACTTTGATGTCTTCTCTCAAGGGAATGGTCACATGCATTTTCGCTAATGCCCCTTCAAAGTCAAAATTCAAGTTCACTTTTGTCTTGGGAGGATTCTTAGGAAGGAGTATGTTCATTGGTGGAGGTCTTGTTTGTGATACCATAGGACCAGTTGAGAGAGGTTGGTTCATTCTCTTTTGTCTCGTATACACTTGGAATTCTTGTTTTTTCAACTTTTCTCTTGATTCTTGGTCAAGGTTATTTATCACCTCCATCCTAGCCTTCCTGGGTGCTTCCTTTATGCCTTCCTGATGTTCTTCAAGTGTAATATTGAGGCAATACTGAGGATTTTCAATGGTATGGTCAGCTATGTTCACTTGGTCATGATTACCATTGTTGAAAGGACACTCATGCTCTCAATGTGGCTCACTGCATTGTAGGCACCATGGGTTTTCATCCACTATATTTGCAGGAGCTAAAGTATTGGGAACCTCTTGATCATTCTTTGGTCTAAAAACTTGGTTCCCCTTTTGGAACTGCCCTTTGTAAGGAACTCTAGAGGCTTGTTGTTGAGTCCTTTCTAGGTTGAAAATCCTATTCATCATCATCTCTTGGTTTTTTACCATGCCGTCTACAGTTAGTTCTAACTTCGCCAGGCTAGCGCTAATGTCTGAGGTAGGTTCAATATTATGGACCATCCTAGGTTTAGTGTTCATTCTGACTCTCGGGGTTGAGAAAGTCTCAACTCTAGATGATGAAAGGTTGTCCTCAATCCTTGTATCTAGATCGTGGGCTTCTTGGATTGTTTGAGGGTTTTATCTTTGAGGAGATATCCTAGCTGACCTGTAAAGGATTTGGTATAAAGGAAAAGAAGGAAACTATCATAAGGATGATGGCTCATGGGGATATTTTGCATCAAGGTTTCAAACTTGTCATGGAACTCTCTAACATTTTCATTCTCTTGTTTCATGAGGTTATTCATCCTTATCAACAACATGTTGGGGTCTTCCTTGACACTCCATCGTTTGAGGAATACTTCCTCTAACCTATCCCTGGTTTTAATACTAGCATTAGGGAGACCATCGTACTAGCGCCTAGCGACATCATGGAGGGTAGCAGAGAAGAATTTCATGGCTAGATATTCAACATCATCACTGATGGGATGAAGCTAGAAGAAGGCCCAAAAGTTGGTCATGTGATCTTCGGCACTGACCACATCATTTCCAGTGAATTTGGGAAACCACTTTTCATACTTAGGGGGCATTTGCCTAGGGTGGCCCGATATAGCTGTCATGTCTAGTGGTTTGAAAATCTTGGATGACCATTGCTTTTGGTTATTGGCTTGGTTTGGAATGACAATTTGATTTCTCATGCTAGACATGGTGTTTAAGGGAAGATTGCCTCCAAATAGTGATTTTACTACATGAGAGTTTCAGGGAGGCTTTCTTCTAAAGGGATGGGGAGGGTTGGTGTACCTTCCTGAGGTTTGTGGAGTCGCCAGATAGTTTTCTTGAAACTATCAAAGGGATGAGGGGATCACCCTCAGTGGATTCACCAGGTAAGCTTTGAAAAGTAGAGGCTTTTGAGGAAATTCTTACCGAAAAGTGTCATCTTTGAGGAGAATTAACTCAGTGTTCCCCGACAATGGCGCCAAAAATGTTATCACGCAATTTGTATTTGTTCCAAAGGAAAAGGCTAAGGGGAGGAAAATTGGTGTAACAGGAGGTTATCCTATCACTGTCACCTTAATAGGATACCTCCTTCTATTTAGGTTTGATATCCCAGGGGAGACGTCCCCAATGACCTAGGGTTTTGAGAAGGAAAAGGTTAAAGTATCTATAAAAGGTATCCCCTCTCACAAGTCACACTAATCAAAAAGTCCCAAGGTTTTAACCAATGAAGTAGTGATGTGCTTATATGTACCTTCCCAGAACAAAGCAACAAGAAAAAAATATATTTTGCAAGTACAAATTGATGTTAGTGCTTCATAAAACCATGGACTTGTCAATAAAAGAAATATTTGATGCAAGATGAAGCAAGCTGAATTTTATAACAACAATTTTTACAATATAATAGCTTCGCAATAAATGCCTCAAAAGAGCTTCACAATGACCAAAATTAATAACTCAATAATAGCAATAAACTAGCAGTTGTCAGAAGATAATTAGGCAGTGTATAAATCAACTTTGCAATTGATTTTAAATGCTTTTATTGCTGCAATAAATGGTTGTATATTACTTTTGTAACAACAACAAGTAGGTTAGTAGATTAGTCTACTCTAGGGTTAGGCAAAGTTAGTAGATAGCTTGAGGTAAAAGTTGTTTAGAGTTGTTTTCATCAATCAATAAAGTGCAAGGCCTAGATCAATGTCTTTAGAGTTAATGGAGTCACTTTTATTAGCGACAATATTGAAGGAACAAATGATAATGTGAGAGCTAGAGACAAGAAACTCAATGATTGAGGTGTTGGTAACCCAAGGCCTCAATCACTAAACCCTAGGAGGAAAATGGCCACTAAGAAGTAGGTAACCCTAGGCCCTAGCGATTTTCCTCCTTCTTTAGCTCAAGGATGAAGTAAATGGCAGCTTGATGAATCAAGTGATGCTAGGGTGCTACAATGGTAGGTCCCTTAGCACAATCCTTTAAGAAAGTAGGGTTTCTAGCACAATCTAGTAGGTGAAAAGTTGTTAAGGAAAGAACAATAACATGTGATTTGACCTCCTAGGGATTTAAGCTAGCAATTTCATAATCTTGGAAGAAATGCAAAGTAAATACACCATAACCATTCAAAGAAAAGAAGGATTGCACAAATTCACTTACATCCACTAAGAATAATCTAGCAATAGGCCTAGTTGAAGACTTTCCACCAAGAAAAATGCCAAAAACACCAAGATTTAGCTTCCTCCAAGAAGTGCGCACCAAATTTCAACCAATAACCCTAAGTAGGGTGCAAATTTCAGACCTCACTTAGTGTGAGTCAAAGATGATGAAAAATACAAGGGAAAAAACCCTTTATTTATACAGTGAAAATGACCTTTAATTTACAAAATTAGGTCAAAAAGGTTGACATGGCCAATTTACATGTAATATCCAATTTTTTACATAAATTGACAAATTAAACCCTAAATCAAGAAAATGAGGTGACATCATGCCCTTCTAGGGTCACATTGGGCCTCCCTGTTGAAACGTTCGCCTCCAAAAGAAAAATGTTAGGCCTCCCAAGGCCTCTGGATCAAGCCACACATGCCACTTGGCACACAATTGCCTCCAAAGTGTCCATCAAACGTTGGGTGGCATCAAGGGTCACAGAGGTGATGTCATGGACCTTCCAAGGCCAACATCATAGTGGGAGGGCAAGACCCCCCTGGGTCCAGGCCTGCTATGTTGTCTCTGGTGGAACATCCTCCTCTCTCTTCGATGCAAGCCTCTGATATGTGTATGCCCCTAACTGGGGTATCGGCATCCATCTAGTGGGATTTTGGCCCTATGGAGGTCTGAACTAATCATCTCCCCATGTGTATCTGTCCGTCGGGTGTGGGCCTACAACAAAAAGTACACCCTCCATGGGCTCATAAGTCACAGGGATCATAGCAATGTCAATCACATCTAATAATCAAGTTATCTAAACATGTGCATAAAATACCCCTTTCCCAAACAAATGCTCAGAGATGTTATACTATTCTACAAGCCATGTTTAGAGAGGGTTTCAGGAGGTCCTATTGGGATAATTCTCATTGGGCATGGGATGTTTCTAGGTGAAGACTAATCCAGGTCATGTAAGTGGATGAGGTGGTATGGGGATGTTTGAGCAATGGGTGCAGTGATGACAGGGAAATGTATGGCTTGCCTGTGGGTGCCTCTGAAGAGGGTGAGTTGCACCTTCTCATGGATGCAAATGTTTCCAAACCCATTCAATTCCATTTACCTTTTTATCTTATTTCTTTTTATTTCAAGAGAATAGCTGGGGGACATTGCCCTGGCGTGGTGACCAGTGGTGACAGTGTTACGCACAAGCATTTCACAGAGATGAGAAGTTTGTCTTGTGATGTGACCCCCTTTATCTTGGCTATGCCACCAAGAGCCACTACCCTGGCATGGTGACCAACTGAATGGTAGTGTCATACCGCTACATTCCCATGGACCTAATAGGCTGGCTCGTGATTAGATCCCTTATCCTTCAACTAGGTCTTGATTTTATTATTTTATGGGTCCCTCTATTTCTTCTTAAGAAGCCTTTTATTGCTTTCTCGAGGATCCCTAGGTGAAGCATCTGAAGGTTTTGTTCTTTTGGATTTTATCTGTTGCCAGCTACTTTTACCCTCTCGGCCTTTATCCCCTTCTTCCCACAAGGCAAGGTACAACCCTTTGGTAGCTTGGAAAACCCAATGCCCGAACCAATGTAGGGGATGGGTGAGAGGGAAAATGTTGAAAAGTGATAAGTACGGTGGGAATGGACGATGAACTTTCATGAATCCACCCAGTGGAAACTCAAATCCTAAGGGAACCAACTTGCTAGGGCATCATGTCATTCCCCCCAGGTGTGGACAAGTGGAAAGACATAAAGTCCAAGCACACGTCAGAAGCAAAAATAATTAAATGCACATATTCAAATTTTTTGAGAATCAAAGTGACAGATACCATGATACCCAGACTCATTACCTCATGGAGCAAGACCCGCTGTTGCCGAAGGACCAGGTCGATGGGATGGATGTTGTTGCTGCTGACAGGATGGAGGCATTGAAGAAGAAAGATGGTCCCTCCAAGGCTAGGCTCAAGTCAATATGGCTCTCAGTACTCGATGTCTAGGACCTATGGGCCTCG
>ML780413.1:404974-419321 GCA_009831015.1 Picea engelmannii | reverse complement strand
TTAGGTATTCTGTAGATACCAAAACCCTAATCCCTTAATCTGGGATTAATTTACAAATTAGCTAAAAATAGCAAAATCCGCTAAAAATAGCAAAAACTGCCCAAAAAAAAATTTCGGAGCGCTGCCTCAAACCCCGTCGGCCCCGAGCTACCGCCTGGTGCCGAACGTTGCGCGTAACCAGGGGGGGCATACCTGCCCCCCCTAGGACCCTCCTAGGAAAGCGCCCGATGCACACGATAGAGCTCTAGGTGAAGGGATCGTCAGACGCAGTTGTCGTATCTGACGCACCCACACACACACATGCAAAGAATATAACACACACCCAACAAAATCAAGTGCTTGAGATCCAATAATGGCTGTGAGTATGTTAACTGACTCTTTCAAGAATACCTACTTCGATTCGATATTGACTGGAAGTGGTCAGTTCCTCACACTCCTCGACAAAATGGTGTTGTAGAATGCAAGAATCACATGGTAGTCAAAATCACTATATGTATTTTATAATCTAAAGACCTGCCTCCTCTTTTATGGGCTAAAACGATATATTGTGAAAATTATCTACTCAATCGCATCTCGACTAGAGCTATTCCTTCCACAACTCTAGTTGAACGATGGTACGGGAAGAGGAATTCAGTCGGCCACCTTTGTAAGTATGGATGTGTTTCCTGGGCCCACATTCTTGATTATTACAAAAATAAGTTGGATGCAAAGAGACATGCTTACATCATGATGGGCTACTCTGAAGAGTCGAAATTCTATCAACTGTTTGGTCCTGTCAAATTGAAAATCATTGTCAATCACAATGTTTGGTTTAATGAGAATTATTCTGGAATTAATTTGTTCAACACCTCTTCTAGACTTTTGCAAGATGATCCCTTTGATGTTGTCTACAAAACTAGTACTCATGTTCCACTCTTCATTCCTTCGACTAGTTAGTCGAATTTTCTCCCTATCTCGACTATATCATCGACCTCCGAGTCGACTAGTCCATCGTCTTCTGTTTCGTCTGGTCTATTGACTAAAGACCCTCTAACTTCTGATCGACCTGAAGAATTGAATCATGGTTCACTTGTTTCTTGTCTACCTCGATGGGCTGCCAATACTATTGAAGCTACAGGATTTGATGCCAGAGCATCCTCCTACAAACGTAAGACTCTAAGTCAAAATAAACATGTGAGTGTTGCCTTGATGACTCATGTTCTTGAAACCTCATACCATGTTACCTACTGAGATGTTTAAGGAAAACCTTAATGGGAGCATGCCATGAAGACTGAAATTGATTCTTTATCGAAGAATCATACTTGGGACTTGGTTCCCACCATAAGGAAAAAACATTGTGAAGTGTCAATGGGTCTACATGACCAAATTTACCTTTGAAGGTGTTGTTGAGTGACATGAAGAACACATTATCATGAAGGTATTTTCTCAACAATTGTTATAGCAAGATTTGCCTCACCATTGCTATCTTGCACATAGTGCCTTTTTCCATTTCCTTATGTAGACTTATCAACCCCTTTTTGATAAATCTAGAGTCAAAATTATATATTTTTCCACACATATCCTCCCTAACTGCTTTGCAAGATGCGTATACGCTTGATGCTCCACTACATCTCACGTATATCGGGATTTGTGCCAAAAAATAAAAAATGAGGTCGGGTTTCCATGTCAGGACAGAAGATCTCTGATCTTTGGCCTTCCATATAGTGGAAACGTTCCGACTCGGCCCTTCAGTTGCATTCTGGAGGCTATAAGACCACAACTTCGAGCTATGGAAAAGAAGGAGAAAGAATTCAACTTTGAGAGCAAAGTTACTATGGAGGAATTACTTCATAATTTGAGTCTGCATCCCTTTGTCCCTCAAGTCTGAACACAGTGTTCATCCCCCAAGCTCTTCCCTTATTGTCAAGATAATCTCTTTATCTCTTTGCTATGAGCTTGCCTTTGGTGGAGGATTGAAGTGGTGGAGACCCAGTTGGAAGGAACTTGGTTTCTTGGTTTCAAACCGTGCCGACACGGAAGTCTGTAATGTTGATATTTCTGTTGATAAATTATTAATAGAAATAATCCTTTCCTCTCCTATCGATATCTTGCAAATATATGATTATTATCCTTGGGAATGTTTGTAATGTTTATTATTGGATTGTGCTATATAATGTGCTAACTCATTTTATATACTGTCACTATATACTTGCGTCGCTTGTTTGTCGAGAACTTCTTGCAGGTGTAAGTCTTTGGGTCGAAGTGCTCAACGGTGGAACGACATCAAACAATTGGATCGAGGTAGGCTTCTTCCCGTTAGGACCATACAATGTACATTTTTGCCCACACTTTTTTCTACCTTTACACCCTTGTTTCACTCACATTTAAACTCACATTATTACCTTACCCTATCTTTCCAAAGGTATATAACTCTCTTCTCTTTACTATATGTTTAATCTGTTTTGCATATAATTTTACATTATTCTCGTACTTAACCATTGATCAGAAATGTATAAGTGTTGAAATAGTTCAAACTGCAGATTAGCATTGAGGACTGTTGCTGAAACAGTCAAAGCACACAAACCCTGTGGCTGAAACAGTCTGTGGTCTATGATGCTGAAACAACAACTCACAAAAGCAGTTACACTCTCCATTGGCTACGATACTGAAACAACAACTCACATAAGAGAAGCTGCTACACTCCCCGTGATCTACGATGCTGAAACAACGACTCACACAGAAGCTGCTACACTCTCCGTGGACTACGATGTTGAAACAACAACTTACACAAAAGTTGTTACACTCTCCATGGTCTACGATGCTGAAACAACAATGAAGCTGTTACATTGACCACAAAAGCCGCACCTCAAGATAGCATTAACCATCACTGCTGCCTGAGACCAAGTTGCTAAAACAATCAGAATGAAAATCCCGTGGCTGGAACAACCCGCAATTTGTGATGCTGAAACAACATGCAACAACAGTAACAAGAAGACAAATAAAGAAGATGTTACTCCAGCTGCAACAACAACACCTCTCTCAGCACTTGTAATAGCATTCTGTTGTGGGAGACTAGGATATCCTATTCCAGTTTAGAAAGTTGATCTGACTAAGAATAGGACTCAGATGTACACCTGTAATTTGTTGATCAAATTGTATCGAAGGGATTCTCCTCTTTAAATAAGAGGAAATCATCATTAGAGGGGATCTTCTTCTGAACTAAGAAAGGATTTATAGAGAGGGACGTATTTTAATTCATATTTTAATGTAACACAGTTGACAGATGAATAAAATATTGTTCTGAGCATTTCTCTCTAGTTCTTTTCGTTTCAGGGGAATCTTGTGAGAAGGGAGGGCCCACCTTCTTCACAAGATTCACCCATTAGCTTTGTAGAGTGTTAGTGTTATTTCTGTTCATGCCTTGATTAAATTCTATTTTGCTGAAACACTACTTTACTGAACTCTGTTTTGCTGAAACACTACTTTACTGAACTCTGTCTTGTTGTTACATTGTTTTCATATGATTCATGCTTGGGTAACTATTAATCATTCTAGTTAGCAATCCTGCTTGGTGAATTTATGAAAGCTTGATAATCAGAGACAGGTGTTGAAGGTTCCTGCTTCGGGAATAGGGTCCTGTTCTCTATTAGAGATAGTTAGCCTTCAATGCATGTCAATTATTTTAATGAGTTCATGAAAGTATGCTAATCAGAAACAGGTGCTGAAGATTCCTACTTAGGGAATAGGGTCCTATTCTCTGTTAGAGATAGTTAGCCTTCAGTACATGTCAATTATTTTAATGAGTTCATGAAAGTATGCTAATCAGAAACAGGTGCTGAAGATTCCCGCTTAGGGAATAGGGTCCTGTTCTCTGTTAGAGATAGTTAGCCTCCAGTGTGTGTCAATTATTTCAGTTAAGCAATGGGTTCATGAAGTGTGATGATCGGAAACAGGTGTTGAAGATTCTTTCTTTGGGAATAGGGTCCTGTTCTCTGGTTATAGAATAGTTGGTCTTTCCTTTTGCAGTGTCTTGAAAGATTTCTTTTCCAGGTTGTTATTTTCTTAATGTAATCCAGGATTCTTTGGACAATTATTTCTTTAAACATTGAACTCTGCAATAGGAAGATTGCTTTTTTGTAATTCAAGTAGAACTTCAGTTTGTTCAAGGCAAAGTGTGATTAATATGTTTTTACTACAACTCTAGGTTTCTTTTGAGATTGAGCATATATAGTGCGTGATTACCTTTGAAATAAATAGACTTCCCTGGGTTGACAATTTATGTAGCACTTGATTGTTTAGTTAAATAAGAAATTATAGTGACCAACACTTCCTCGTATTGCATATTAATTTATATAGAACATGTTGGAATTGAGTTGATTTATGCAGTCATACCTGTCTGTTGTGGTTTACCCTTGACCATAGAGAGTTTTTCCCTTGTAACAGAATTGGAGACTCCACTAGGGAGAGTTCTTAAATCTAAGGGTTTAAGTATTTTTCCTTCTTACGTTGCTTTTTTTCCTTTGTATTTCTTGTTGTATCACAATTAGACAGAATCTATTCACTCTAGGTTTGAGTTTTTAGACTTTTTTACCTTGCCTAGCCTTGTTTTAATGGATATATGCCCTTTTTTCCCTGACAGCTGCATGTATACGCTTGCTGTCCCACTACAAGATGCGTATATACGCCCTTTTCTCTTGACAGAAGCATATACCACTTCCCCCTTGATTGTTTTCTTGGTTTAGTGACTTTTGGGTAGGTTTTGAGGATCACTGAGCCTTCTTAGGTCTCTGTGGTACCTGTTGAGATAATCTGGGATGACAGGAAACCTTTTTGGAGTTGAATTTTTGGGTGACATATTTCTCTTTGTTTTCTGTTTTTTATTTCTCCTTGGTAGTTGGGATGTCTGCTTAGCTTCTTGATATTTTGCTCGAGTGATTGCTTTTATACATAGTAGAGGTTGTATATAAAGTCATTTATGAGTCCATGCATTTTCTTTTTAAATACACTGAAAATACAAAAAAAAAATAGGCATTTTTCATTGGTTGGTATTTTTGTCTTTTAAATGTTATCATTAGCTTAGCACATTTAGTGAAAGATTGCGTTTTATTTCTGAGTTGCATAATTAAGATTGAAGATTGAACTATTTTATTTAGCATATCATTTACTGAAAAGTTAAAGTTAGGCTTTGCATTATATCTATTTTTTATTCTTATGCAGAGTCATAACACCATGAGTTTTATTTTCATACCTTTTTGAGTAATCACGACCAATAAAATTTTACGCTTTAAACTAAAATTGATTAGTCACGATTTTATTTTTTAGGGTGCAGAAACTAGCCTAGGATTTAGTGCCTTGGAATAGGATTTTGTGAGTAAACTTCTCCAAGGCAATTAAATCAACTTATGTATCTAAGACAGGGAGTTGAGAAATCCATTGTATAATTGGTAATATCAGAAGGCTCTTCTCACACCAAAGTTAATAATGAGGTTGCACAAAGTTAGTTGAAGGGATAACCCCTAGATACTCACCTAGTGTGAGAGATATTTCTGTGGATTTATTCCTATTTGGGGATATTTCTAGTGCCCATACCTCTATGAGAGGCGGTACTTTCAAGGTTTCGAGCTTTGCTACCCTACCCATACGATGATATGGACTTACGACTGTTCGCCTGTGCATCGGTTATACAATGGTTTATTAGTTGCTTGATTTAGGTTTCTCATAGGTTACTTGCAGGGGTTATTCTGCTTGTATCCTGAGTCAGATAGGGGTCGGACATCACATAGCCTTTATGGAGGATTACCTCTCCGAGGGGGTCTAACCGACTGGTTGTTAAGCCTATGAGGGCCCTTATAACTAATTATGTTACCTCCAAACTTTAGCAGGGAGTCTCATGTCCCTCCTGGACAAGGAATACCTTCTTTAGCGAGGGAGGCCACTCAACCACTTTAGCCCGTTTGCATGCATATTGGCCGTTTGACTTTTTGGTATGCTCTTTGATTACTAGTTGGCCTTAGGATATCTTTTTATTTGTTGAGAGTCATAAGTCGTCGTGTAGTTGGACCAACTTCCTCGCAAGTCCCGTCGGTTGTTATAGTTACCACCGATTTTCGAGATATTGCCTTCTAAAAGGCGTAGAGTTATTAGAAGTGGTACACACACATCCACTTTTTAGACTTACGATCCCACAAGGATGAGTACTGAGCCTAGTCTTCAGAACACTGGGAGTTCATCAACTGCCAATCCCACTATAGTTAATTTCACTCCTTCGACACCTGCAACCACTACAGTTACAGTACCAGAGGCCTACACCGGTACTATGGCTCGGCCCATAGTCAATGCTTCGTCTCTTGCCTCTAACCCTTTTGGGGGTTTTGGCAACTCGTTGAGTTACAATGTTCAGACCATCCCCATGGCTACTAGTCTATTTTCTTATGGTATGCCAAGTTTCACTTCGCAGTCTTCGACTGCCATCCCAACTGCTAGCCATAACGCTAGCCTTGGACTTGGTTGCACCACACCTCCTTAGACTCCTTTTTCGTTTGGTAGCTCTCATGATTCCCAAGTGAATCCTAATGTAGGAAGTGTCCCCTTCCCTAACCCCAGGTCTAATCCTTCTACGGCTGGACAGAACAACCAAGCTGGCGAACAAGTTCCACCCTATATCCCTATCCCCTCGGTGCCAAATTTGACAAATACTTTTGGCATAACAAATCTACTTCAATCCTCTAGATTCCCACCTGGAGGAGGTCAATATTATGTCTTGGGCACCCCCCAGCCTGGATCTAATCCAGTTGGGGGAAATTTTAACAACCCTCAGTTGGGAGCTAATCTAATTGGGGGGGATTTTCATAACCCTTATTAGAACATTCCTGCTGGAATGATGCCCAATCCATATTTCATGAATCCTCCTGGAGGAGGGTCTTTTATTCCGGACAAGGTTCTGGTCCTTACCAGAACCCTAGATGGAACATAGCTCCTAATACTCAGTCTTTTGCAGGAGTATGGGGTCAGGTGTCACAACCCCGTATTCCCTTTCTGGCCACACATAATCTTCCATATTTGTCTAAACTAATGAATGACCCGGTGATTCATGATCCCACATGGCCCCCTGTCTCCACCAAGCTTCCATCAAACATTCCAAAGTTTGAAGGTAAGAATGGTGAGGACCTTGGTGATCACGTCACTACTTTTCACCTCAGGTGCTCATCGAATTCTTTGAATCACAATTCTATCAGATTACGATTGTTTCAGCGCACTCTTATCGGGTTTGCATCACAATGGTACATTGATCTACCTAGGGGAACATATGGATCTTTTCAATAGTTAGTGCTTTCCTTCCTTAACCATTTTCAACTACCCGTTCGTTACGATGTTGGCCTTGAAATTTTTTCGACTTTACGCCAGGGTTCCGGTACTCATATTTCAGACCATATCCAGGAATGGCGTAGGTGAAGACGGTTAGTTAAGACCCCCATACCCCCAAATTTTCTTTTAGAATAGTTTTTAAAATCTTTGTATGCTCCTATTTCAAAGGACATTTCTACTTTCGGGGTCTTCAACGAGGAAGAGGCCATTTTTAGAGCCCAACAGTTTGGTTTGATCTATGCCCAGTCGGGGATGTTATACCATCTTATTCTCGACGCACTATGGTCAACTCATGATCCTAGACAGGGTCCTAGGCCCCATGCCGATGGCATTGTGGGGTCCACCAATGTAAAGTCCACAGACTTGGAAATGAAGTTTGTTGGAGGACCAACTCCATCTGGATCCTCCAAACCCACCCAATCGATGAATGTACATTCTGTGTAGTTGTCGAAAAACCAAAACGGTGACCAGCAACCATACGGGAATAAACATAAAGGTCGAAATAATCATAGAGGTGGGAAGAATAAACCCAAGGACAAGACTACTAATGGAAAACAAAACGATAATGTTGGAGAGGGCACGAAAGAAAAGTGTAAGGTTAAGTTTCCTTGTAAACTTTGTACAAATGATCACCTTACACACTTATGCCCCAAACTTATGGAGGCTACGAGGCTTTTAAATCTTCCACCCGCTATGCTAACGAATCCTTTTCCTCACAACTAGCACTTAGCCTCGAGTTCTTCGAACATAGGAAATGCGTTTGGTGGGAGTCAAAACCCATCATCGCAAGATGACAACCATGTTTGCATCAATATGGTCGGTGCAACAATCGATATAGCCACTCGCTCTCGAGATTACGACTCTTCAAAAGATAGTACCAGCCTAGAAGCTCCTCCTCCACCCCCGAAGATGAATTTATAGATTGATAAACCAGAGCCACCACCTCGTATTTCGAAAGGAGTATTCAAGTTCTCTAACCATAACCCTAATGCTAAAGATGCCCAGAACTACTCTATCATTGAGGTTCTAGGCCAAACACCTTACACGATGTCTACTTTGGAGGTACTCCAAATGTATCCATCATAGAGGAATGCCTTACTCTCTACCTTAGGATCTCAAGAACCTAGTGGCTCAAAGATCATCAAGTTCGATGTCATGGACATGAAGCCTCGCTTACCCTATCACATGGATTTCCAAATACACATGGAGTATTCTAAATATACCATCAAACGAGTGGTCGTTGATGAGGGTGCTTCCACTTGCGTGATGTCCTTAACCTATTGGAAAGTTATTGGTTCTCCAACCCTTTCAAAGTCATTGACCACGTTGATCACATTCGACGATGATTCCTTCCTCCCTTATGGTATTCTGCCCGCCTTTCCGGTCCAGTTAGGTGGGAAGATGGTAGAAGTGGAAGTAGAGGTAGTTGATGCACCTCTCGATTATAACCTGTTACTAGGTTGCAATTGGACTTATGATATGGTCGTCGTCATATCATTTGTTTTTTGCACGCTTTGTTTTCCTCATCAAGGGGATATTGTGACGATCAATCAATTATCCTTTGCGTACTCTAGTCTGAACGCATCTGTTGGACCGTCAATCCTTGTGGTCGACAATTCTTAGCCGGCAATTGAGAATATCGACATCAAAATGTATTCTTCCCTCATGGGTACTTTCAACTTCTTGACATCGATTCACCACATTTACGCCATGTCCAGTATGCCCACTTCAGTAGAAAGGTTCATGCCTTTCCACACTTCTTATTTCAATGACCCTTGGACCCTACCTTCTCCGACTTTATTGATTGAAGGTCAGTCGTATGTTGGCATGGCTATGCCACTATCAGAAGCAGAGATAACCTATCAAGCTATCCTTGACTCTTCTCTCGACCCCGATCCAGTTCCCTTGCAGACGGTTGAGGAAGATCCAGTTCCCAGGACCATGTGGGCCACTTCCTTATCTTGTTCATGTGACTTCTTGGATGAGACTTTTCCTTCAGACGAAGCCATCCTTGAAGCCATGAATTTTTTTAAGAGACCTTGGGACGATATGCATCATCGGTCTTATTTTCTCCCAAGTCTTGAAAAAATTGAGCAAGATGATTTTAGATCTACCCTGAGTGAGATAGTCGGTCACACCATAGTTCCACTTGATACACATGACATTTATGTTGAAGGGAATGTGGTGATTATTTCTCCCACCATCCAGATTGATATCTCTTGTACCCCTAGCAAGATTGAAAATGTAAATATAGGTGCAGATTGTTCGCCAGAGGAGACTCTGATCTACACCAACCTCTTCAAAGAATTTCGAGACGTATTCGCTTGGTCATATGAAGAGATGCCAGGGATAAACCCCCATATTGTCGAACATGAGATTAGGACTTACCTGGATGCTAAACTCATTCGACAACGTCTTAGAGTTGTTAATCCTAGGAAGGCTCTCGCTATTAAGGCAGAGGTAGAGAAGCTACTTAATGTCAACTTTATCTACCTGGTTCCCTTGAATGAATGGGTATCCAACCTCGTTCCTGTGAATAAAAAGCAAGGAACCATCCGTGTGTGTATGGACTTTCATGACCTGAACAAGGCCTGTCCTAAAGATAACTTCCTCACTCCTTTCATTGATCAAATTCTCGATGAGTGTGCGGGAAGCGAAATATTTTCTTTTATGGACGGATTTTCAGGCTATAACCAAATCTAGATCAAACCCAAAGACCAACATAAGACGACATTCACATGTCCTTGGGGCATGTTTTCATACCGAAAAATGCCTTTCAGCCTGAAAAACATTGGAGCGACCTTCCAATGAGCCATGACTTTCGCTTTTCATGATCTCAAACACATAGTCGAACCTTACCTTGATGATCTTGTTGCTCACTCTCACAAGAGAATGGATCATGCTACGCACCTTCGACTGGTTTTTGAAAGATGTGACTACTATAGAATCTGACTCAACCCTCATAAATGCATATTTTTCATTAGATATGGCCATCTCTAAGGATTCTTAGTCTCCAAGATAGGGATCATGGTAGATCCATGTAAGGTTAAGGCAATTCTTCAATTGCCTCGCCCGCACACAATTAGACAACTTCAAGGTTTACAAGGGAAAACTAACTTTTTGCGTCGGTTCATTGTGAATTATGTCAATATTACTAAGGGTTTCATGTGCCTATTGAAAAACGACACCCCGTTTATATGGGATGAGCGAGCCCAACAGTATTTTGACGCTTTAAAGAAAGCCTTGGTATAGGCCCCTCTGCTTAAATATCCTATTTACAGTAGAGATTACTTGTTGTAGATCGTCGCGTCCTAAGAGACCATTGGTATGGTTCTAGTTCAGGAGGATGATGAGCTCTGCAAGCACATCATCTACTATCTCAGTCAAAATTTAGCTGATCCTAAATAGAATTATTCACACATTGAAAAGATAGCTTTGGTTGTCATCCATGCAGTGCAACGTTTACGACACTATATATTGCTTTGAAAAAATACTATGGTTGCTGATGTTAATCCATTTAAATACGTCCTCACTAGACGTATCATAGGCGGAAAATACAATAAATGGATTTTCATCCTACAAAAATTTTATCTCGACTTTGCTTCGGCCAAGTCCAAGAAATCACTAGTTTTTGCAGAGTTAATATCCAATTTCCCATGGTTAGATGAAGACATTATTCAAGTCGATTCATTTGCAGATGAACACATTTTCCTTGTTTCATCATCCGACCCCTGGTATGGAGATATTGTTTTATACCTTCAAACCTTGAAGTTCGCTTAGTATCTCTTGCGAGATGATCGACAATGTGTTCGATACCAAGCCAAAAAGTATACAATTTTCAGCGACACTTTGTAGCATCAAGGAATAGATAGCATCTTACGTCGTTTCTTAACTCACGAAGAAGCCAAGTTAGTCCTTAATGATTGCCACAAAAGGGCTTGTGGTGGTCATCTATCCGGGCTTGCGACATCACAAAAAATCTTGCGAGCCGGTTACTTCTGGCCCACCATATTTAAAGATTGTATTGAAGCCGTTAAGAAGTGTCACCCTTGCTAGGTGTTCACTCGAAAAATGCTCTCGCACCTAGCCCCTCTCCACCCGGTCATTACCATCGGTCCCTTCACTAAGTGGGGAATAGATTTCGTTGATTGCAACCCAACTTTGGCTGGGGGGCATCAAAACATTATCATGGTTGTTGACTACTTTACCAAGTGGGCTGAAGCCATGCCTACCGTGAAATCCGATGGGAAGAATGCAATTTTTTTCATATTCAACCAAATTATCGCCCGGTTCGGTATCCCGAGTGAGATTGTCACTGATCATGGAAGTCATTTTTAGAATGAAATGATGATAGAACTAGCATCTAAGATGGGGATTAAACATGATCACTCATTTCCTTATTACCCCCGAGTGAATGGGCAAGTACAGGCCATCAATAAGTCTGTCAAGACCATTTTGCAAAAAACTGTTAGCCGGAGCAATTCCAACTGGCACATCATGTTATATCCCACACTTTGGGCATACCAAACCTCGATTAAGACTGCAACCATTTTGTCTCCTTTTCAGTTAGTACATGGTGTGGAGTTGATACTTCCCATTGAATGCAAAATCCCTTCTCTCAAATTTTCATTTGAGCTCCTACCTGACACTTTGGATTTAGAGTGATGCCTGGTACACCAAGAGAGTCTTAATGAGCAACGTCGAGACACCTTTATGGCTATCAAGGAAAACAAGAAATGTGTCAAGGTTCAGTATGATAAGTTTGTCTGTCCTCGGTTATATGCTAAGGGTGACTTGGTCCTCTTGTATGACCAAGCCAAAGAACCACTAGGGGTAGGTAAGTTTAAACCCATGTGGCATGGTCCTTATATCGTGTGACGTGTTCTAGAAAAATGAGCCTACGAGTTGGAAGATTATGAAGGGAATAAATTGGCTGAGCCTAGAAATAGGATCTACTTAAAAAAATATTACGCTTGAGCCCTGGGCTTGGGTGAAACCCTTTGTATACTAATGTAAATTTAGTGTATATACATTTTTCCCCCTTTTTTGTCTTTGGCTTGCTTATCGAGTTTTCCCTTTTGTTGGCAAATGTCAATGGAATCTTGAGTCTACGTAGGATTCACAGATGGATCCAGTCATCATACACATAACTTAGCTTCTGCCACTTGGGTGATTTACTCGTCTGAGTGTCTGCTGGTGTCTTCAGGTGGCGTATGCCTAGGGCCATCCATGAGTAATGTGGCCAAATATAGTGTAGTTATAGAATTATTGCACGATGCTATATCACATGGTTTTCACTCTATAGAGGTGCACCTGGATTCTTAGTTAGTCATGTGTCAGTTAAACAGTCGTTACCATGTGCATGATCCAACGTTACTCTATCAATTCCTACGGGTACGTCTTTTAGAAGGACATTTTGATTTTATTACATATTTTCACATTCCTAGAAGTTCTAGTCATGTATCCGATGCCTACGCTAATTATGTTTTGGATTGTCATTTATCACATTTATAAAGCAAAGAAAACCATTAAATCAATGTACACATTGTAAGATATAAGTACAGTCGAAGATCCTTTTTTTATATTTCCAAAAAATATGGTGTTTTATATTACAAAATTGGGGCTAAAACCCTCAAAAATACATATACAACCGACATAAATGTCCTATTACATCTACGCTTATGGCTCCATATGAGTCTCATGATAGAAAACCACGGCATTGGCGAGACGTCATAAGAGTCATACCCATGTTCTAGGTACACCGACAACCTGCCTTTGCATGGCTTCAGGTAGAATCTCCACCTGAACCATAGGAATCCTCTGCGTCAAACACGATAGGTTGCCCTGCATGTTCTGAAGGACTCTCTCTGCCTCTCCTCCAACTACCTCATCTGCTTGGTGCCTCTGCCTGTGTCATAGGAATACCTTTGGCCATTGTGGACCCATGTCTACAACCACACAAGTATAGAGTTAATATTTAAAAACACCATCCAAAAAATATTTTTGTTCTTTTAAAATAAAAAAATAAAGAAATTGAAATATATAAAAAACATTGTTTACCTATGGCGTCGTAGGCGGCTCCTGGTGGAAGCGGAATATCAATATCACCTCTGAAATCAATTCCCGCATAGGGATATTTTTCTAGAGCTATGATTTGTCTCCCCCACCAGAAGAAAAAATCATCGTTGTAGGGTGTCACCACCCTACCTCCCCCCTGCCACCTCATGACCTCAACCCATCATGCCATAGTTGGATCACGTGGCCCTCTAGGAATGATCTCCACTCTAGGTCCCAGGATTGGGATTCGCTCAAAAAAGAAGCTACAAAGGATAGAGGCAAACCCAAAGTTTCTCTTTGCCCCCTGCTTGCACTCTGTCAGCTGACCTTTCATGTTGGTCAACAGTGAGGTACACCAATCCAGGACCCTGGAGAACGGTGATATGAAAGAAATCATTTTCTTCGGGTACTCCCAAGGGTGGTCGTACGAAAGGGACACGGTCATTAATTAGTTCCACTACAGTAATTCCCTTCAGCCAATCTGGAGAAATGGGGAATTTATCCACTATTCCTCTATCCATTCCGCCTTCCCACTGGAAAGGGATTAGAGTTCATCATTTTTTGTAAGGATCTTGAACGAACTTCAGCATTACCATTATGCTACATTTCTGGTAGCTCAACCTTATCAACATCCCCATCCATTCCGATCCGAAACTAGGATCAAAACGATTTCTTATTTCTTATAAATAATGGCATAGAACCTACGAAATAATGCATGGGAATGATATTATTTCATTATGGAATCACTCGTGCATTTCGTAATAGATGCAGGTTTTTTCTCTATGGCGAATAATTACTAGTTCGTAGTTTCAAATATCTCAATTCATCCTTCTTCTGCTTCTTCTCCTCCCAATGATTCATCTCCTTATTGGGTTTGAACCCATTCTTTCCCTCCTTTATGGTTGGATAGAAAAGAGTGAGTGCTAAATCCTTTAGGAGAACTAAA
>ML780413.1:391966-402319 GCA_009831015.1 Picea engelmannii | reverse complement strand
AACCCTAAATAGAATACTATTTCCAGTATTACGGAATACTATTTATTATCCAATATTCCTGAACCTAATGTTGGTCTATCAGATCCCTAGAGACCCATACTTCAAGCTCTGATTAGGGGAAAGATAGAACACTCACAGTGTACTAAATGAACTTTGTGTCCAAATATAAACGTCTTTCCCTCCCCCCGTACGGATAGAAGTGGGTGAATGGAAATTGATTCCAGCTCCCGCATAGGAAAGAAAAGCATAATATCTCGAGAAGCAAATGATCCTAATTGGTCATTGTACATTGCATAACATCAGTAAATGTAACGATCAAATATTTTAAGTAACTGGCCAAGCAACTGAAATGGCAAAAGTGGTAAAAAATCCTGTCAAATAGATCCAATGGAAAGTCCGCCAATTCCCAATCTCCAATGAAAATCAATAAAATCTATCCAGTTAGACTCTTTCTTCTTTCAATTGGATCAATGAATTATCAAATTGGAAATGGTAACGGACGAAATGTATAGGTAATGAAAAGGATTTCTTACCTAGAGTATATCATCGAATCAGCTCATTCCTTCCCTGTATGGGTGGGAAAATAATGGGATTAAGGAACCTGCAGATATGGGCAAACTAACAAATCATTGTTGATCGATCCAGGGTAATTCACTTATTATAGAAGATACTTTCCATCTCTCTATAAAAACCCATACTTGATCCAGTACACGGTAGGTCTCACACACTCCAGTGCGTAAAACATAAGCGGTCTCGATGCTTGATGCAGTGAGGCTGGCCCTATAATCCTGGTAAGCACGATCACAATAATCTTCAGGATGAGGTTTCCTATATCTCGGAGAGGGATTTGACTTCCCTCCATGGGAGTCCCTACAACACAGTGGGCCTCGATGTATTCTTCGACTTTCATCCCACTTCCGGCCCCGCGTGACTTCAGTTCCATGACCTCTCCTCAGCGTGAAAGTCCCATCAAGAAGTAGATGTCCTCTACTTCGATCCTTAATGGTTTCCCATGGTTTCCCATCAAGGATAAAGCTCTCACTATCTGGATCCCAATATCGCACTAGCATTTCCAATAACCTCACTTGGGCCCTCATTCCTTTAAGAAACCAAAACTTATATAGACCACATATTTTCAATTCTGCTTGAGCCACTAGATTCCTTTCCACTACTGCATCTACCTCCTCATACTCTCTCTCCCTCCACTCCAACACCATCCTGCCAAAACAAAATCAATTTTTGAGTTAAAAACTTATTTTTTGCCCTTTTGCACACATATACGCGGTTTATCCAAGAAAATTTGCGGGTAGGGCCTGATATATTCCCCCTATAGTTCACACAGAGGCGTATATCTGGTCGTATATGTGACATATTAGCCGAAACCCACATATACTGAAAAACACAATTTGCACCCTTAAAAACAAAAAAAAAATGGAGCCCAATTCAAAATTGTAAACCATGGAATTTGAAGAGGATGGGATGAAGAGTTACCTGGACCAGAAGGCTTGTGATTCCATTTCCTATTGCTCCCACGATCGTCGTTTGAATTTTGGAGGTATGTTAGTCCAAATTGCACTATTTTGGGTGAAAATGAAAATGACATAGTAAATTGTGATTTTATTACTATTTATAAAACATTTTTACCCATTCGATATAGTTTTATGCTATTATTTTGTCTAATGGACTAATTCAAAAATGGTTTTAAGCTGGTTTTTGTAGTTTCGACTCAATTGTTTTACAGATTTCAACGACATGGTTGGTCGTTCGTATCCTCAGGCAGGTATATTCATAACCTATCATATAGGATAGGTATTCACTACATCGTGTAGTTTTGCATTATCCTTCAATTACCACTTTTTACGCCTTAGGTACGAACCCATTTATTGCGACACATTAACCTCCATATGCTATCATAGCATCATCAATAAATGGTAGAGACTTACCAAACATGGGTACCCTAATTAGAACCTCTTTGTCATTTGGTGCCCATGCCGAGATTTTCCTTAGGATCGGGAGTCCATTAGAATTTGACACATGAATTTACAATGAGCCTCATTTCTCATTCATGTACACGCGGCCTTATCACCTGTGGACTCCCAGATCATGAGTCTTAGTTAAGCTCTTTTCCGACTCGTTACTAAAAATTGAAAAGATCGCCGAGTGATTTGTCCCTTTCATACTCGTTAAATTTGGATTTGAAAGATCACGAGTCTTAGTTAAGCTCTTTTCCGACTCGCTATAAAAAATGGAAAAGATCGTCAAGTGAACTTGTCTTCTTCACACTTGTAAATTGGATTTGAAAAGATGTCTATTTGGCACAAGTTTACCCCTTTTTCACACCAAATAGACTACAAGATATAAAAAAGGACATTTTTTGGCGTCAAATTGTGATTGCATCTCATGCCCTTGCTTGCAATATTGAGCCTTTAGCTGGTTCACGCTTTGCGTTATAAACCATGGCCCAAGCAGTTTGCATCCTCAACCAAGCAGAGCCTTGTTCTTATCCTTCACAATTTGACACCCTATACCTTGGAGGGAACATCACCCCTAGTGTCCATCTCTCGCATGCATTTCATTGCATTGAGCATAGGTACGTTCCACTGCTGGAACTAGTTTTGCTTACTTGTGACACTCATTCCCTCCTCTGTATCATAACATTCAATTGTTATGAAAAAACAAACAAAGACAGGCGGGAAAGGAGTACTATATTGTAATTGGCAACAGTCGTGTCACCTTTGAATAGAGCAGAAAGTTATTGAGTCCTTACATCATCATAATTTTGGGTTTAGAATGGCCTTAGGAAGTTGATCTCGTTATAGAATTTTCTCTACCGACTAGTTAATCTTCCAGCCACTATAGAGAACATTATGGATGCCTCCTGCATCTAATCATCAAATAATTAAGTCTATGCTGCCATATTCCATTGTATGTCTCATGCTCTTGTTCAAAGGAAGTATATGAACCTATGTTGGCCACTCCTCAGAAATCTTGACTTTTTTGTGTACCACTTGCATTTGGCACACACAAAAGACACACAGGGTCGTTGGTTCATGAACATGTTCTTTGTCTGATCTCCACCAAATCATGAAGCTCCTTCTTTGCTCCTCATGATGATTGATGAGAGATTCCTTTATGCTCTCCTTTCAACGAGTCTCTTTCCATTGACTTCAACTCATGTATTCTAGATACAAGAATTAGAATTTTATGAGTACCTTGAGGTTTGCAGTCATTAGTGGCAGGCTCTCTTTCCATTGACAAATGGGAATACATCAATGTCTCCTGATCAATGAATCTCTCAAATTTTCAACACCATCTCCTTGATTCACATTTGTAGAGATGTACTTGGTGCCTTGATACCTACTTTCATCATTGGTAGGCTGTCTTTTGTATGTTAACAGTATACCTCAATGACCGGTAATCAAACTATGTCTCATCGTGTTCGACCTCAACTCATTTATTCACATGATGTAGACTTGCACCATTGGCGAATTGTATTGAAGACTTCAAGACATCACTTTGAAGACAAAACTTTCCTGAGTTGTTTCTTCCATTTCATCGAACCAGTACCTATTTGACTTCAGTGATCATGGAAGATTAGATTGTACTTCTTGGTATACAGATATCTTTAGATTGATTTTGAGACTGGTTTCACTAGGCCTTCTTCGTGACTATGAAATATATTGGCATGTCACTGCATTTATATTTTCCTACTCATGGCCATGAACACTTGTTGTCATATTTTCCAAGTGGATCTGCATTGTATTTTTGGCAGCCATGTATGCAAAGTCAGTACATAATGTAATGAGCAATTGAGTTCATCCAACTGAATCTCTACCACTCCACTTCTAGGTTATTTATAATGTATTTCAGCCATCGTAGATACTCCTATGATCTCACACATTAGGGGGCATCTATTATAGAAAGATTTTCCTCACCATTGCTATCTTTCATAGAGGGCCTTTTTCCATTTCCCTATGCAGACTTATCAACCCCTTTTTGATAAATCTAGAGCCAAAATTATATATTTTTCCACATATACACTCCCTAACTTCTTTGCAAGATGCATATACGCTTTATGCTCCACTACAACTCGCGTATATCGGGATTTGTGCCAGAAAATACAAAACGAGGTCCAGTTTCCATGTCACGACAAAAGATCTCTGATCTTTGGTCTTCCATATACTAGAAACGTTCCGACTCGGCCCTTTAGTTTCATTCTGGAGGATATAAGAGCACAATTTCGAGCTATGGAAAAGAAGGAGAAAGAATTCAACTTTGAGAGCAAAGTTACTCTGGAGGAATTACTTCATAATTTGAGTTTGCATCCCTTTGTCCCTCAAGTCTGAACATAGTGTTCAGCCCCCAAGCTCTTCCTTTATTGTCAAGAGAATCTATTTATCTCTTTGCTATGAGATTGCCTTTGGTGGAGGATTGAAGTGGTGGAGACCCAGTTGGAAGGAACTGTTATAACCCTAAAATGCACCACACAGGTTTACCTGGCATCAGGCCAACTCATGCCTCTTCCTAGCCAAAGCCATGCTGAACAAATCCTCAAAAAACCACTTAAATTAAGGAACCCACGCCCTAACCTTTCACTGGGCACGGGTGACCGCTTGCTGTCCTTCTACTGCACGCAGGTGACCGCGGGCTAACCCACTACAGCCCGCGTTTACCTAACAAAGCAAAAAATCATGGAAGTTTCCGCCGGGACGAACAACTTTTTGTCAGTTAACTGGAACTCTTCGCCATGCATGGACGAGAGTTCGCCTAAAACCCTAGCTCCTTCTAGCCTATAAAAGGAGGGGTAGGGGTACTATTCAAGGGGGAAAAAATCATAGCAAGGAAACTCTGCCAAATTGCCAAGTCCATTATTGTCCCAACCCTTTAGCCTTTCCTCAAGCTTTAGGATAAGTTCAAGCACAGCAGTTGGAAGACAAAGAAGAGGAAGAGCCCAGGATCAGGATCGAGGAACGGTGGCCGGTCTCAAAATCATTGTAAGTTGGTTCATATTGAGATTAATGAAAAAGATACTTTTCCCGTCCCGAATACATGAGTCTTATCTCTGTTATTTGATTTGTGTTTTCTCTCTAACCCTCTAGTAGATCAGTAGCATGCATGCGTAGTTTTGTCTTGATTGCAGGAAATCTTTTTGGAAGGAGCAGCAACAGTAAGGGGATAAAATCTCAACGGAGGATCTATTTCAACCATCGATAAAAAGGTTAGTTGATTCTTCTCATGTTTGCCTGAGAAAAGGGGTTTCAGATTCGGGTAGAAGGTTAAAAGTTATGTCTTGAGGGTCATGATCTGTGTACAAGTTTAAAACCCTACCTTGTTAGTCCGTAGGGTAGAATACCCCACAACGGAATTGGTGACTCCACTGGGGATAGTCTTACTCTTAGGGTTTCCGGATTTGGTTAAAAATCTTTTTGGTAGTTCGAAGAATTAAGTTTCTATTTCTTTGTTGTTTTTTGTTTTCTGTTAAGTTGAAAGCTAGCAGGGAACCTGGTTATCAATACCAGTTTTCCTTGACTGACGCTCGACATTTCTTTTCGGGACACACAGAGGTACCCGCGGCCTGCAGAAGCCCTGCCCGCGGGTGACCCATGCCCTAACCTTATACAGCACGCGGATACCCGCGTCCTGTAGTGGTTTCAGTAGCGTGTAGAGTCCAAGAAGCTTAAGAGGCAGTCCCCTCTTCCTCTGTCAGAAGTTTACCTTCTCAGGGGGCTTTCTAGATCCTGTCTAGGTTCTGTTGGTTTGTTGTCTTGCTTTCAGTCTACCTTAGAGTGTTAGTTGTTCTTTACCTCCATTTTCTTTTGTAAAATTTTTTTCTTTTTTTTGTTAAAGTGATAGCATCTCAGCCTGTCAGAGACTTTGGTTGTCAGTACCAGAATCCTTTTTCAGGACTAGACTGTCTGTGTGTAATTTTATCTGAGTTTTTAGACATACTCGCGGTCTGCTTAGGTTTAGCCTGCGGGTACCCGCGCACTGTAGTGGAACAGCACGCGGGTACACGCGTTCTGTCTTGGTGACAGTCGCAGGTCTGTTAGGTAGCTTTTCAGCTTGGGTGGGGCAGTCATCCCCTCCTGAGGTGAGAAGAGCTCCTCTCAGAGGTTTAGAATCTGAGGCTGCACAGTCAGCAGGTTAGGGCATTTCTCCCTTAGCTTGTGCTTGTTATTTGATTTTTTTGATAGAAAAGACAAAAGAGAAAAATATTTGTTTTATGGTTTTTAGGCAAGTGTTAGAATTGGAGCTGTCTTGATTGCTTTTCTTGCATTTTTGTGCTTTGATTCTGTTTGCGATATGTGCTTTAAGCCAGAGTTTTCTTGTTATTCTCTTGGTTTTGTTCTTGTCATCATTTTTCCTTGTTGTGTGATCTTACAACGAAATAAAAAACAATTTCTTGTTTCATTTTCTTCTTAGATTGAGGATTATGTTGTTGCATCAGTAGCTTGGAAAGAAGTCTTGTTGCATAAGTTTTTGCAGTGCATGTTTAGTATAAGTAGCTCGCAGATCTGAGTGAAAATCCTTCATATTTACTGCATAAAATCGTAGTAATTTCAGAAAAGAAGTCTTCCTTGTTGGAAAAGTTGCTGGTTTTTCATTTTATCAAAAGTTTTTTGTTTCCAAGCATTTTGTTCATTTTTTTCTTTGAGTCTGTTTTACACACCATCAGTTTCACTTCCGCACCTTGAGATTTAAAAATCCCATTAAAAGCAATGCTAAATAAAATCAAGTAGACTTTTCTGTTTGTAGGGTGCACACATTAGCTCAGGATAGAGCCTTGGAATAGGTTGGAGAGTAAATTCTCCAAGGCCACCCAAACCAAACATTGGAGTCTGTCATTAGGGAGTGTAGAAGTCCAGTTACGGAAAGTTATTCAGGACCCCCCTCTAACACAGGGGCTAAACACGAGGTCGCGTAAGGGAAGGTAGCGGAGATAACCCCTCCAAAGCTGGACCGAGCATTGAGGAGAACACATATAGAGGATCTGTTAAGGGATTCCATCGTTAGCATTTTCCATGGAGCTTCGTGGGTCTCGAATCCATTCGAGGTCCTCAGTCGTCTTCCGAAACACTTGCTCTCGATACCCTTGACAGGTTTCGGGCTTGATACCCTGCTCATTGTGGTCTACCCGACTGCCGGCTGTACCCGCCTGATAGCTGTTCACGTGCTGGCAAACTAGTTGCCTATATTTTCTAGGAACATACACAGGTGACTGCGGGGGTATACCGCGGTACCTAGGGCAGACATCGAACCAATTCTTTGTAGAGTAGATCCGGAGGGTGCTTCCGTATTCGAGTTGCACTTGCACCGGTAAGGTACTCTAGTGTTGGTTGTTGTAACTGCTCTTCCTACTAATATAGTGCTTACTTGATTTACCTTCTAGGGGATTTCTTTTAGTGCGTGTTACTGTTTGTTCATGTAGAATACCTTAGCGTGTCGTGAATCTTCTCACACAGTGGAGGATTCAGAGCTTCGCTGGTCACGAAGGCTTCTGGGCCTGCCGCCGGTTATACTGGAGCCACCCCCGCCACCTTTTAGGCGAAAGCTAGACCATCAAGGGTCCTTTGAAGCAAATAGGGATTTTGAGCCTGAACATCCCCCGGAGGGATTAGCCGCCAATCTTGGATCGGTTGAAACCTCAAACGCTGATTTTGGGCCGGACATTATCGTGCCAATTCACTTTTATGAAAGCCTATCAGCGCCTAACCCATTCATGGAACAAATCACCTCCTCTGGGAATTCTTCCATCCCTATCACTGTTACTACCACGGGAGAAGCCTCTCCTAACTTTCCTTTGTCGACGGTTCGGGCCACCATGGTCTCGGCCGCAACTACGTCGCACAGTGGACCGTCCTCATCTATCGCGGCGGCCACGCAACCTTACACACCTAGTGCGACAGGCACTCCGTTTTCATACGGTATGCCTAGTTTAGGTACTTTTCCTGCACTCACTTCTTCCATTTCACAGACTTTGGGTCTGGGGGCAGGGAGCTCAAACGCTTCTCTGCAAGGTCAACCTGTGGGCACTCATGTCCCTTTCAATGCGTTTCCTTACGTTGGAGGTCACATCCCTCCTTCATCCCCTTCGCTCGGTGGTCCACATCAGCAGTCCGCCGGGCAGCCTACACACACAAGTCCTTTTGGAGGCGGGAGTCAAGGAATGCCTGCGCAAACTCAGCCAGTAGGTTCGTCACCGTTCGTTTGGAATAGGGCGTTTGCTAATAACACCTTCGCATCCGCTGCTTTCCCGTTAGGGGGCACACCCATTTTTGGACAGTCTACACCGGCACAGGGTACTATTCCTGCGCTGGGGGCACATATACCAGGACCTTGGAATTCAGGACAAGGATCCGTTCCTTCATCTGGAATGTCATTCTGGGGCAATTCTTTCCACAGCCATTGGAACCCCAGACAGGCCTCTATGCCTCTCCCCACAGGACTGGCATGGGGGAATCCTTCACAAAGTCCCTCAAATACGATGAACGCCCAACATCCTATGTCCTTCATGGGGAATCAACAAACGATGTCTCCTCAAATGAAAAACCCTTACGTTGGTCAAGGCAACGGTTTCTACCAAAACCCTGGCCAACAACCCAACTTTTCCTGGCAACCTGGTGCCAGTCAAACCCCAGGACCCTTTTATCCTAGCTATCAACAGCAACCTAAACTGCCTTTCTTGGCAACGTTACACTTGCCGGATTTAACACGGTTGTTGAATGAGCCTATCTGTCACGATCTGCGTTGGCCTCTTATGCCGACGAAGTTGCCTTCGGACATCCCAAAGTTCGAAGCCAAGCCTAATGAAGATCCAGGTGATCACGTGACCACTTTCCACTTATGGTGTTCATCTAACTCACTGAAAGATGACTTCGTCCAGTTGCGATTGTTTCAACGCACTCTTATTGGGATTGCCGCGAAATGGTACATAGAGCTTGATCGTTCACGATATTCCTTTTTTGGCGAACTGGCTATGGCTTTCCTTAACCATTTCCAGTTACCTGTGAGATACGATGTCGGCACAGAGTTGCTAGCTAATTTCGAGCAGATGTCAGCGAACCATATCTCAGATCACATTCGAGAGTGGCGATGCTGAAAGAGTCTTATCAAAGTACCCGTCCCACCAACATTCCTGCTTGAGTGGTTCCTTAAGTCTTTAGTTCCGCAGTTATCCAAAGACGTCGCAACTTCAGGGGTCTTCTCCGAGGAAGAAGCCATCATGAGAGCTCAATAGTTTGAGCTTATCTATTCTCAGTCTGGTCTATTGTACACCATCCTGTCGGATGTACCAAGATCAATTCTGGACAAAACCAGACAGAGAGTCGGACCGCATGCTGACGGTATAGTTGGTTTGGCACAAACCAAGCCCGCTGAGCAATTGACTAAACAATTGCAGCAGTTATCTATACAACACTCAGCGGCCAGCCAGACCCCTGCTTTGGCTGCACCTCCTCCTCAAACGTCGGAAGTACATTCTGTACAGATGACTAACCCAAAGGCCAACCAACAGCCTGAAGGAAAGAAAAAACAACGCAAGAAGAGTAAGGGGGATAAGAAACAAAACAATAACGCTGGTGAGGGCACTACAAAAAAGAAGAGGGCGAGGTATCCATGCAACCTATGTGCGGAAGACCACCCAACCCATTTATGCCCTCGACTTGCAGAGGCCCAGAAGTTTGTCACATAGCAACAACAAGCTGTGTTGACTAACCCCTTTCAGCATGGGCAAAATTTAACTCAAGCCTCTACAAGTGGCGAAGGGGGCAGCCAGGAAAACTGCCCTCCTCCAAACAATTCATCTTCTGCGAACGTATATATGATGAAAAGTGATGCTTTCATTATGACTATAGCTCACGACTATAGCAAACCAAGTGCCTCTGATAAGGGCAAAGAAGCTGAGATCCCATCTCTTCCTCTACAGATCGAGAAGACGTTGGGGGAAACCATGATTCGCATCCCCAAAGGTGCATTTAAACGAGCTTCTCATAATCCAAACGCAAGGGCCGCCCAGAACTACTCTGTGGTGGAAGATTTGTCACAAACCCCTTGTGCTATGTCCGCTTTGGAAGTCCTCCAAAGTTGCCCTGCTTAGAGAAAAGCCTTGTTGACTACTTTAGGCTCTACTGAGACTTGTAACCCAGGAACGATCATGTTAGATAAGACTGACTTGAAACCTTATTTTCCTTACCACGTCGCGTTTCAGATAGTAGTGGCTCATCCCACGAAAACTTTTACATGGAATATTTTCCGCACGGTGGTAGACGAGGGCGCTTCAACTTGCGTTATGTCGTTAGCATGCTGGAAAGCCATTGGTCAACCTGAGTTGTCTCCGTCACCTACTCTTCTCAC
>ML780413.1:341780-357325 GCA_009831015.1 Picea engelmannii | reverse complement strand
GTGCAAGACTGTATGGAGGATTGATGCTACAGCAGCAAAAGACAACAACAAGGTCATCATATGTGAATCAACTTCTTCATGCATGAGCAAGTGTGTGTGTCAAAGCTAGGAGCCATTGAAAGGAGGCCTACGACATCAAGGCTTAGGGTATAAGTTTCTCTTTCAGTTAATATAATACATGAATATGTCCCTTTCCCATAATGATGATGTCATCTTATTACATGATTCCTTGATCACATGTATAGATTAGGTATTGAATACATTAATCTGCATTTGCTGTGATTGGTTTGTGTTGTTGTAATTGGAAGACGCAAGAGCATCGTAGCAGAGCGATGAACAACATAGATTAAAGGAGAGCGTTCATAAGGTATGTCCACAATCCATTTCTCTTAGTTCATTCAATAGCTAGATCTAGGGAAAGAGTAGTATTCTGTCATGTTTTGTTCTAGATCCAGGTGGATCTGGGGAGATTGGTCTGTGTCCGCACTCACGAATTTATCCATAAACACTTTATCCTCACTTGATGATAATCTAATCTCAAGTCAATATCGAAAAATAAACTTGCACTTTTCAGTTGATCAAATAAATCATCAATCGTTGGAAAAGAATATTTATTCTTTATGGTGACCTCATTTAGCTGTTTGAAATCAATACACAACCTTAAGGTTACATCTTTCTTCTTCATGAATAGAACCGGGGAACCCCAACATGACACACTTGGGTGTATATACCCCTTTTTTAGTAATTATTTAAGCTTCAACTGCAAATATTTCAATTTTGATGTGCCCATTATGTAAGGTGTCTTGGACACTGGGGAAGCTCTTGGCACCAAGTCAATAGAGAAATTATTTTATCTCTTTGGTGGAAATCCTGGGATTTCCCAAAATACATCTTCAAAATCCCTTAAGAATGGATGGTCTTCAATGATTTCCACTTTATCTCTGGATTCCACTTCCATATGGGCTGCAAAAATATGGCATCCCTTCCTGAAACTCTTTTTCAACTACATAGTTGAAATTTCTCTAACAAACCAAAGATCTTTGAATGTCTTGGAACTTCCCTTGTTTCCCTTCTTAATCAATACAAGTGATTGTCTTGTTGTAACAATCTAGAACAAAATGGTGTTTTTCTAACCAATCCATGCCAATTAGACAATCATATGGACCCAATGGTATGATGTTCACATCTGCCTTTGTCTTTATTCCATTCATGTTTATTGGACAATCTTTAACTAGCTCATTGATTTTCCTCTTAGCCCCTGTGGCTAATTGAACTAACAAATAGTTATTATTCTTACTCCTTTGTAAGTGAAATATTTCAACAACGTGAGAGTTTATGTAACTATGGCTAGCTCCAGAATCAATTAAAATTGCTATGGGTTGGTTATCAATCTTACCTTCCACTTCAATCACGTGGAATTGATATTATTCTTGCTTGTTGTCCAAGGTTGCATAAATCCTTGGCATGTTTCCTCCCATATTTTCCATTGTTTCAGCCTCCTGAATGTTGTGTAATTTTCTTATTATTTATCCCTTGTGAGGGTAGTCACTATATAAGTTATTTCCGTCACATCCGCAACATTGCACATGTTGTTTCTTTGGCCTTTTTCCAAATGAATATGCTATATTATGCTCATTTTTTATTGATTTAACTTGCTAATTTTCTTCGCAGTTGTTCTTGAAAAAGGGTGGATTAAAAATATTCTACCTTTGATCATTTTTCCATTTCATATTTTCATTCCAAGTTTTTTGGAAAACTATCCTTCCTCCGCTATTCTCATAAAGATGCTTTTGTCTCCTTATATTATATATTCTCAGAAAGTCTTGGGGTTATGATATTATATATTGTCACTGTAGAAAGAGGGTAATACACTTAGAAACCTTTGGGTTTTGACCTTCTCATCATTTATGAAGTCCACATACTTCAATAATTCAAAGAACCTCTTCTCATATTCATCCATTGACATGCTTCCCAACTTGAGTTCAAATAACTCTTTCATATATCTTTCATAATAATGATCAGAAAAATATTTGTCTTGGAAATATTCTTTGAACTACCACCATGAGATCCTCTTCTCATCAAGGTTCTTGTATTGCTTAAGATTATCCCACCACATGGTTCTATTTCCTTGCAAGTGGTAGCCTGTAATTTTAGCTTCTACCCTTGAGGAGTAATCATCTACCTAGAAATATTTCTTCATTTCCAACAATTAGGCATCAACCTATTTTCCTTTCCTGTTCTCACCATTGAAATTTGGTGGCTTAATTTTACTGAGTTCACCTTACAAGATGTCCTCCTCTGGCCTTCTCCTCTGCCTCTTGACATGAAACACACTTGGTCTACTCCCTGGCCCTGAACTTGCATGAGTTATTCTAGTGGATTTCCTTGGAGAATGATGGTGTCTGCTCATGCTTCCCAACTTCCTATCATTTCCATAATAATCCTTTCTACTATGGGATATAGATGTTGTCACATGTCTAGCACTAGCTTCTTTCTTGGTTCAAGAGTATTTTTTAACTTGATTATGCAACATATTTAAAATTTTAATTATATCTTTGTAGATTTTAAACTTATACACTATTTTACTACAAATAGATTTTCAATAAAAGAACAGAAAATATATAATGGAAAATACACACATTACACATATATTTTTCCCCTGGAAACCCAAACCGGGAAAACCAACATATTCTATATTCATTCATAGTGAGACATTGTTTACAATACAATATACATATAGGAGCCAACGACATCCAAAAACCTAACCCAATGACTTGGATTAGTAAAAAACCCTAATTCTTTAACTGGAAATAGAAAACCATTGGAACAATCATGTGCCAAAAAACTGCCCAACAATGGACACGAAAATCGAGGTGACACAAAAATGAGGTAAAAATGTGACACATTTCTTAAGGGAACTTCCCTCGAACCCCCTCCACAGGGGGGATATCGCCCCCGTGATACCCCATGTGCTCCCGATGCAATGTAGCAAACAATAGA
This sequence comes from Picea engelmannii, assembly GCA_009831015.1. Classification (NCBI taxonomy): domain Eukaryota; kingdom Viridiplantae; phylum Streptophyta; class Pinopsida; order Pinales; family Pinaceae; genus Picea; species Picea engelmannii. The sequence continues at coordinate 354,325 of ML780413.1, read as the reverse complement.
GTTAAACGTGCAAAGAATATAACACATACCCAACATTCTCCCACTTGTTGTTTTCTTTGCATACATGGGGTTACAGGGATACATAGTCAACAATCCAAGGAAGCAATGGCCATGGATCCTCTACACCAAGAGAAATTCTCAGTGCTCACATGTTTTGTTATGAATCTGCAAAATTCTTGAAAGTGCCCACCTTCATTAGCAACACTTTCTTTTCTTCAACCATGTCTCTCAAAAAGTGATATTGAATATCAATATGCTTTGTCTTTGAATGATAAGTCGGGTTCTTCACTAGAAAAATTTCACTCTAACTGTCAAAATATATCATTACAACTTGTTGTACCAACCCAATAACTTAACAAAATATTTGTAACGATACTTCTTCCTTACTGAGTGGCTTCCATGTATTCATATTTTGTAGTTGAAAGTGCCACTACAACCTGTCTTTTGCTCATCCAACTGATTGGTCCTCCAAATAGGTTAAACACTTACCCTCTTGTATATCTCCTATGATCCAGATCTCCAACCCAATATGAATCCACAAAGTCATGTATGTCCAAAACTATGTCCAATCCTAGTCTTCCTTGGTAGCACAATCCATAGCTAGAAGTTCCACAGAAATACCCGAAAACCCGTTTTACTATTGTCCAATGCTCCTTCCCTGGTTTTGAAATATACATACTCAAAAATCCCACTACATTTGCAATTTTCAGTCTAGTACAGACCATTGCATACATCAAATTGCTAACTGCACCTGCATATGGAACACAAGACATGTCCTCCTCCTCTTCCTGTGTCTTGGGACACTAATCCACAAATAACTTTACACCAACATGAATAGGGACCTTGACCGGTTTACATTCTTGCATATTAAACCTCTACAATATTGTCTTGACATATTTTCTCTGATTTAACCAAAGTTTCCTCTTTTTCTGATCTCTTTTAATTTCCATGCCCAAAATGAAATTTGAAGCACCGAGATTCTTCATGTCAAATTTAGAGGACAACTGAGTTTTCACATCCTAGATAATCTCATTGTTGTTTCCTATCAACAACATTTCATCTACATACAATACCAAATAAATAAAATGATCACCAATTAATTTAAAATACACACAATGATCCTCTTTGCTTCTTGTGAATCCAAGTCCCAACATATAAGTATCAAATTTTTGATACCACATCCTTGGTGGTTGTTTTAAACCATACAGGGACTTTTTCAGCTTGCATACCAACTCCTTCTTTCCCTTCACAACAAATCCTTCAGGTTGCTTCATATAGATTTCTTCTTCCATATCCCCATATAGGAATGTTGTCTTCACATCCATCTGTTCTACTTCAAAATCAAATGCAACAACAACAAATAGCATAAATATTATAGAAGTTAACTTAGCAACATGAGAAAAAATCTCACCAAAATCAATTCCCTCAACCTAGGAATAACCCTTTGCTACTAACCGAGCTTTATATTTCTCCACTCTTCCTTTTGCATTCAAATTATTTTTAAATACCGATTTACTACGAATGGGATTTCTTCCAGTCGACAATTCCACTAGATCACAAGCCTCATTCTTATCCAAGGCTGCCATTTCTTCATCCATGGCCTTTTTTGAGAGTTTTCCATCCTCTGAATTCACTGCCTCCTTGATAGTTCTAGGATCATCATCAGTAATAGACAAATAAAAATTTGAATGGAAATCAAATGGAGTATACCTTTTCAGTATATTTCTTTCTCAAATCGATCTCCTCAATACTAGAGTATGAGGATCTTCTTCTTCTTATTCATGTTATTCTGTAGAGTCGGAGTCATCATCCTTTAAATCAAACTCTATTTTCTTTGGTTCTTCCTTACTTGGTAGAACTTCCTATTTAAAAGCATCCTTCATTTCTCTAAATACCACATCTCATCTATACACAACCTTCTTAGTTTCTAGGTTCCAAATCTTATAACATTTGAGACCATATTTATACATAATAAAGATACACTTTTCATCCTTCTTATCTAGCTTACTCTTTTTTTCCTTTGGAACATGAACATAGGCTTCAAAGCCAAATACCTTGAGATGTCTAAGAGAAGGTTTCTTAACAGTCCATACCTCTTATGGAGTATTTTCATCCAACACCGATGAGGGTGATTTGTTGACCAGGAAACATGCAATACCCACTACCTCTACCCATAATTCTTTCCCTAACTTGGCACCACTGAGCATACACCTTGTTTTTTTCATCAATGTCATGTTCATCCTTTTTGCAACTCCATTCTGATGAGGTGTATATGGAGTAGTCTTCTTCCTTTATATACCGCACTTCTTATAGAATTATTCAAATTCATTCCCACAGAAATATCCTCCATTATCTATCCTCAATACTTAATTCTTTTCTTTGTTTGATTCTCAACAAGAGCCTTAAACTTTTTAAACCTATCAAAGACTTCAAATTTATTCCTGAGGAAATATATCCAAGTATTCCTAGAGAATTCATCTATAAATGAGACATAGTACACATATTTTCCCAATGATGGAACCGATACAAGTCCAAAGACATCACTATGAGCTAGTTGTAAAATTCCTTCTTCCCTCATTGCCCTAGAGGGGAATATTACCCGATTCTTCTTCCCATATACACAATGTTCACAGAAATCAAAATCCAAAGAGTAGTTAGACATACCTTTAACCATACCTTTACCATGGAGTAGTTGAATACCCTTCTCTCTGATATGCCCCAGTATTTGATGCCACAACAAAACCTTTTCTCCAGATACTATAGGAGTTATTTATTCTTCAAATACAATATCAGGAACAATGGACCTATTACACCCATCACTAATAGTTATTCCTTGCATCTTATATAGAGTTTCAAACTGAACTCCCTTCAACAACACCATTTCTCCTCGAACTATCCTACATGTTTCCTTCTCAAATATTGTTTTTACCCCTGCATTATCCATTTTGCATACAAAAATCAAATTTCTGGCCAAACCTAGGATGTGTAGCACACTAGGTAATGTTATAATCCTTCTATCTATGAGCCTCAACTTGAATTTTCCTTTTCCTATGATTTTGGTTGTCAAGTCATCACCTAGGAAAACATTACCTCCATCATACATTTAATATTCAAAGAACCACTCCTTATGGGGATTCATATGAAAGGATGCACCTGAGTCAACCAACCATGTCTCATGATCTGCATGTGTGGTTTAAAAAGCTAAGTACACATCCCCTCCTTCTTCCTTGGAGGCCTTTTATTCTATAGAAGGAGCTTCTTCAGATCCTTTATTTTTCTCAATTTTGGATCTACACTACTTCTTGTAGTTCCCTTGTTTTCCACATATCCAACATATCTTTAAAAAATTTCTGGGAGATTTAAATCTACCCTTATAATTATACATCCCACTTGAGGACTTAGATCGATTTATTTCCTGGGAGCATCCTCTTGCAAATAATTCATATGTGCTATGTCCTTCCATGTTCTTCTGTCTCATCTCCTCCGACAACAAGGATGAGAACACTTCATCAAACTTCAAGGCAGTTGTAATACTGCCTATGGCCACAACCAGACTATCCCATGAGTTTGGTCAAGATCATAGTAAACTGATACACTTCTCTTCATCTAAAATTTTAATCTCAACATATACTAATTGAGTTACCACAGTATTGAAGGAATTCAAATGCTCTACCATCGAGTCTCCATCTCTCATCCTCAGGTTATACAACTTCTTTCTCAAGAAAAATTTATTTACTAGGGACTTAGATTGATACAACTTCCCTAACATATCCCATAAATATTTGGTTGTAGCTTCCTTTGACATATTCAATAATATTGAATCTGAGAGACACAGTCAGATTGTGCTCTTCGCCTTTCGATCCAACATTTTCTAGTCATTTTCTGAAGTTCATGTAGGTGTAGTACCTGGATCCACCATGATTCATTGATCTCTGTCCACCAACAGATCTTCCATATTGAGATTCCACAACTCAAAAATTTTCCCATTAAACTTCTCGATCTCCATTTCCGAACTGCTCACCATTTCTTTTCACCCGAAAAATCAATACCATAGATCTCCCACTGTAACAAGGCGTATCACAGTCCAGAGCCAAACCCTTGACCACAAAGGCATCCCCATGAAGCCAACAAATCTCTAATACCAAATGTAGATTTTAACTTTGTAAAATATTTTACTGCAAATAGATTTTCAATAAAAGAATAGAAAATATACAATGGAAAGTAAACACATTACACAAACATTTTTCCCCTGGAAACCCAAACTAGGAAAACCAACATATTCTATATTCATTCATAGTGATACATTGTTAACAATACAATATACATGTAGGAGCCAACGACATCCAAAACCATAACCTAATGACCTGGAATAGTCAACAAACCTACTTCCTTAACTGGAAATAGAAAACCGTCGGCAAAAACCATGTGCCAAAAAACCACCCAACAATGGAAACAAAAATCGAGGCGACATGAAAAACAAGGAAAAAATATCACACGTTTCCTGAGGAAAAACAATTTCTCTAGGGCACTACCCCCGAACCCCTGCATAGGGGGGATATCATCCCCATGAGACCCCTGCATGCCTGAAACAATGTAGTAGACACTAGATCTAGTCATGCAAAGAATATAATACATACCCAACAATCTTCTTGAGCCTTCATAATCCTTTCATTATCTACTCTATAGCTCTGCACTTCTCATAGTTACAGGTTCCTGCTTGTCTCTTCTTCCATTTGAATCTATCTCAACATTTCCCATGATGAAATAAAGACCTATGACCTCTTCCTCATGGATGTAAGATCCCTGAGCATATTCCATAACTCTAGTCCTCATATAAGAACCACAGTTTCTTTCATGTACCTCTAATTCTCCAAGAAATGTGCATGTAATAATTACTATTAGAACATGTGTAACATAAAACATTTAATCAATTAGAAAAAAATTTATTATTTATCCCAATTTATGATGGACACAATGCAACAAATCAAAATATTATTCCTTATATGTATTCATCTCCGTAACAACTTTTCAATGGTTGTATTTGTTCCTCATTCTGAGTTCTGAGTGAAAAGTTGCAACATTTACAAGTTGTGATTTCCACTCTTTTAATGCTACACAAAAATCTTTATTACTTTATGATAAATTCAAATCCCCAATTCAAAATTATGTCTGGATATATGTCTTCTCCCCCTTAATACCTTTCTTTCAAACAATTTTTTTTTCTCAAATATGAGCTCCGATATGAAAGGTATGGCCCAAAGAAGTTGAGGCTATTTTACCCAATTTACCCCTGTATGATATAGGTGACTTCTTTTTCTTCCTACACATTTTTACATACCTATATTCTAAATCCATCTCCATGGTTATCTTCTATGGTTTTCAACCTTTCCATAGACTTCTCCTATCCTCCAAAAAAACTTATGATCAAGGATTTATTCCCTCTGGAAGTGAACTTGGTGATGAATTTTTACTTTAACTGTTTTGGCTATAAATTTCTCATACGAGCTCTATTTTACTCTCAGAGTAGATCATTGGATATTTCTCTCTGAGTTATTTTATTTAAGTTGTATAAACCTATTCTTGAGGTTTTTTATTGGATAAAAAAATCATTTAGGGCATCAAAATCACCTCGCAAGTTAATGACCTTCAAAAATATGTAAAATTAAGAAACATTCATATAAAATTGATTGTCTTACTATAATAACAACCCTTTAAATATGAGTTATCGACCTCAAATTAGGTGAAATATGATCCATTAATCAAATCTCAATCAGTGATCAGTCAGTCAATGATTCCCCTTGTTGAACCGAACTTTTTTGTGAATCTCCCTAATACCCAACCATCGACCATCAGTCATTTCTCTTGGAAACCAATTGCAAAACATTGCTAAACTGACCAACCCGATCATCAACCATCAAATGTTGGCGATCCCTATTGATTGAAGAAAATACTTATCAAAATTTTCCCAACTCTGTTGATTCCCAAACATCTACCATCGACCATTAGAGATTCCTTTTGGTCGATCGAAACTCTTTTCCAAACTCGCCAACCTGACCATCATCCATTGGTGATTACTCTTGGATAATTTCCAACACTTGGAAATTTCAACCAATCCTTGATGAATCCATGCCTTCAATCTATGATCCAATATGATCTTGATCATTGATCATATCCAATATTCCAATAGATGAAATGAATCCATACCATCGATCTGTTTCATTTTTTGGACTGCTAAAAATGAATCTTGGTCGTCGATCTGTGCAACCTTCCAAATTGATGAAACCTTATAAATTTTTAAATTTACGAAAATTAATTTGGGTCATTGATCACGGGGTCAAACATTATCTCATTTGTTGATTCACCAATGTTATCACCGAAAAATTTCTCATCACAATACAGACAATGGTTCAAGACAATACCAACATAACACATTAATCAACACACTTCAAGAATTTACAAAACCTATTCAACAAAAAATACTATGAAAAAAATCATTTAATTTCAACACAAATTTACCAAGTCTTACTCACGCACATCACGTGAGCCAAAAAAATATTGAATGCACAAAATTCGCGGTCTATTCAAATTGTCTCCACAAGAACCCGCACTGATGCAAAAATGATGCATTAATGCATTTGGTCAGGACTCAACCACTTCCAGATTGAGGTGTACCATGACAAGACCTCAATATCAGCCTGGAATCTTACCTTGGGGCTACTGAAAGGACGAGAAGTACGTTCAAAGGGATCCCAATCACACTATGATAAATTTAGGAAAAATATTGCATTGGTCCTATAAATACATGACCATGGAGTGTGTTACCCCTAACCTAGGGTTAACTAAGGAGATCATGTCTTGAGGCCCACAGGTTGTAGACATGGAGTGCTAAGAGCTAGATGGACAGAGCATATCCCTAGAGGGGCCCTTATTTTCATTGATGCATCCTAAACATCACCAACAAAAACATCCACTACACTGGCCTAATTCCCACAAGGAAGTGGGTCTTGCTCCATAAGGTAATGAGTCCAGGTATCATGTTACATATCACTCTGATATTTAAAGAATTTGAACATGTTGCAATTGATCTTTCTTTATTTTAAAAAATTTTCTTGGAATTTATGCTCTTTTCCTTATTTAAACCTAAGGGGGGTGTCAATGTGTCCTAGTAAGTTGGTTTCCCTTGGGAATAGGTTGCTACTGGGTGGTTCCTTGAAAAGTGGTTGTCTGTTCCCTACCATACTTGTCAATTTCCATACTTTTCCCCTCCATCTCCCTATCCTTTTGGGATCTTTAGGTGTATTGATCCAAGAAAGGATTGTACTTTGCCTCATGGGAATAAGGGGCTAAATACCTAGAGGGTAAAATTAGCTAGAAAAAGATAAAATCCATTCATAAAACCTTTGAAATGATTCACCCATGGATCCCCGAGAAAGCAATGAAATGATTCTCTATAATAAATTGGGGATCTAAAAAATGAATGATAATGAATACCCAAGGTGTTAGTTGGGGAACAGGAGGTCTCATCATGATCTAGCCTATCATGATCATAGGTCACCCATGGTGTCATCAGGGGTAGGGTTTGACATTGAGATATGTTGGGCCAAAGTTTTGACATGTGTGGCATGGAGGAGGGCCTTTGGAAGCCCAACATTTTGCTAGATGACCTCAACGTCTCATGGAGGAGGCATAACGTCACCTTAGGAAGGATGACATCACCCTCTTTAGGGTTTTATTTTGTGAAAAATAATTTAATTTTGAGTTTTAAGAGCCAAATTGACATGTAGGCTCTGTTTTGAGAAGAGACACAACTTTTGGGTAAATTAGTCAGGATTTCCCATATAAATATGGCTGGATAATTTCATTTTTTGATCATAACTCTCACTTGTGGAAGAGAGGATTGAAATATGTGCCCTATTTAGGGATTATTGGCTGAAATTGGGATGCACGCCACTCTTGGAGTCTTTCTACTTGCACATTGGATCACTTTTGGTGATTTATTTTGGCAATCTAGGGTTTTAAGGATTGATTATTCTTGGTGAAGTAAGTAAATATGAAAATTTTCATTTCATTTTGAATGGTTATGGTATGTTTACTTATTCATGTTAAATATTATGAAATTGCTTGCTTGAAAAACCCTAGGAGTAAATAACTTAAAGTGTTACTTCTTTGATCTATATTTGTTAGACTTTGCTAAAGTGGTTGACATTGACAAGATTCTAAAGCCCTAAAGTGATAGAACTTTAGAATCCTTGATCAATTGTGTTGCATCTAAATTTAATTTTCAATAAGTCTAAGAAGGAGGAGGCACTAGGGCCTACAAGTGCCTATACCCTAATTGGCTCACCTCCCCAAAACTTGGATCCTAGAATAATTAAGGTTCTATTATTATTAGGTCCATTCTTTACTTATATTAGTATAATCATTATTGTTGTTTGCTCCAAGTGAATGATGCTAACTATTGACTCCATAACCCCTTAAAAGGCACTAGTCTTCACCTCTTTCCTCTTTGAGAAATCAACCAACTTTCGAACCTTGAACTTCTACTTTCACTAACTACCACTAATACTAACCTAGTTTAATGAACTAACCCTATTTGTTGTTGTTATAACCTTTTTTACCACAATATATTAGCATCAATTTTGAACCTTATTGGCTAGATAAATCAGTCTAAATCTTGCACTTGACATAATACTATCATTTAAGAATTAATTTTTATACTTCATTGTCTTCAAAGTGCATTTTGATGCAGGAGCATCCTTCCAAATCAACAGATGCATGAGCAAGCCAACACATAGGCACGCATTGGGGAAAGGGAGAGGCACAAACCCTCCCATCTTTTAATTTGAAATATGATCCTATATGGATTATTGTTGTAAGGTTGAGTGAAAACCAAGCCACTCCACTGAGCAGACAGAAGATAAGGTCTCCTTTAATGGCTGACAGGTTCATGGCTCTAAATTCAATTCAAACTAGATGGTCATTTAAGAAACTTAAATGTAATAGATGAGGTTAGGTGAAGAGAGGATAGGCCCATAGAGCCCCTCTTTTGTAAAGAGATATTTTGTATCATATTTAAGAAGGGATTAGGAAGTTTAGATTTCTTTTGAGAGAGCTTGAGAGAGTTGAGACTCTGTTTGATCTAAAAATGAAGAAGACTTGAAATCTTGAAAATATTTGCAAGTAAAGTTTATGTGTTAAAAGCAAATGGATCAACTTTGCAACACATTAATTAAAGGATTACTCATACAAGATAAAAATAAAAAACAACATAATCAATGAACATAAGAACATAAACACAACAATTGATAAAGGAGTTCACCCCTCTCTTGGGCTACATCTCCTGGTCCAGCTTCCAATGGATCATTATTATTAATTGCTCAAAGTGATCATAAACGTGCTTTACAATGCTCAAATTGACCAATAGACTGCTCCAATGGATTCAGAGCGTCCAAAAACCCCTAGATGGGCTTTTTCGGCACCTCGTTTGGCCAAAAAACGAAGAAGTTAGGCTTCTTGAAAGTCCCATCTTCAAGCTTGTTATCTCTGCATCTACAAATCGCACCCTTGTTTCATGAACCTAGCACACACGCTTATTTAAGCGCAAAATCCTGGCACCGAGCTCAACTGTGCCAACTGTACAAAATGTAGGATGGTTATGGGCACGCCAGCCCCTAACCGCCTAGCACTTAGGCACATGAGGTCCACGATATGACCTCGGGCTATATAAAAAGGACAAATTGTTTTAATACCCCCTGCGCTCTGGTTGTGGTCACATGTAATAGAACCACGGGCTTTAAACATTGAATTACCCTGCACGCATACCAACAGAGGTATGGGCATATGTAATATGAGTGTGACCGGGGGTTGGGGCTAAGCCCCAGCCCGGACCCCCGCGCCGACCGTTATATAATTTGAATTGAAATATATTATATTGCATATAGTGTATAAGCAACAATGTGTGGGCTAGTGGTAGCCCACACTCTACCAATACGCGGAGCCAAAGGGGAGGTTCGAGGTTCAACCCCCACAGTCCCCATACAATTTTAAAACAACAACCAATAGCCAATACTGGGGTGCCATGTGGTAGCCCATGACTGGGCCATGTGGCACCTTACCATTGACCAAAATGATGCCACGTGTCGCATTCCGATTCGACCAAATTTTCCAATTAGAAATTTCCATGTCAGCACATGCCACACCAGCATACGTTCGTACGACCCTTCCATGTCATCCTGTACGGACTGTATGGACTGTACAGTCAGCGTCCCTTGTTTTGCCTGTTTGACAATTCGAACAGATTGTGATATCTCTCTCTCCCGATGTCCGTTTGAGATGAAAGGAGTTGCGTTGGGTTTGCAACAATGAGGCCTACACTCTCATTCAATTTGAAGTGATTCCAAGCACTTTGAATTTTTGAGCAAAATTTGATCCCCTGATCACACCTCCCCATTGGGACGATTTTGGACCTCCAAAAGACTATTTTCAGTCTATGTGAAGATGAGGGTATAGTTCCCTCACCCTTACAACCTTAATCCACTTGGCTTTACTTGGATTTGTTCCTTTAAGATCAACTCGAAGATACTCCAGATTTCCTCGTTTTGAAGTTCGTATTCTCTTGTCAAGGATGGTGTCTTCATGCAGTTCTATAAGATACTATGGGGAAAAATCATCTATGGAAGGAATCTGAACATGCTCTCCATGATCGTCAATCAATGGAGGTTCATACAATTTCAAATTCTCAACATTAATGACTGCATACATCTGCATATAAGGAGGCAAATCTAAACGAAAAGCATTGTTACCAATCTTGTCGATAATCTTGAAAAGACCATATCGAATCGGTTTCAACTTTTAACCTTCTCCTTTAAGTCTCTCCTTACCAATGTAAAGCCAAACTTCGTCTCCAACTTGGAAACTATGATCAACATGATGCTTATCATGTCTCGTTTTGTACTTGGCCTGACTCTTTTCCAACTGCTCTTGCACCACTTGATGTATCGACTAAATTTGTTCAATGAACTTTTTTGCCCTATCAAGGTCATATTGACCATCGATCGCAATATCCTTCCCAAAGATAAAATCTAAAGGAGATTTGGGAAAATAGCCAAAACATGCTTCAAATGGCGACGTTTGAGTCGAAGAATGCTTAGCTCGATTGTAAGCATGTTGAATGTAGTGTAAATGCTCATCCCAAAGTTTAGGATCCTTACTGCAATAAGCACGAAGAAGATGCACCACTTTATGATTTACCACCTTTGTTTGACCATCTTTTTACAGATGAAAAGCTGTGCTCTTTTTAAGTTTGGTGTCCATGAGTTCCCATAAACTCGACCAAAAACTTCCAACAAATCGAGAATCCCGATCAGAAATAATGGACTTAGGAAATCCAAAATGCACCCAAACATTTTGAAGGAACATCTGTGCCATTTTTTCTGCTGTAACCTGCTTAGTACAAGGCATCAAAATACACATTTTTCTAAATCGATCAACCACAACATAAAGATAATCATGATTTCGTCTCGACATAGGTAAACCACCTACAAAATCCATAGAAATACTTTCCCAAGGTCGAGAAGGAACTGGAAGTGGAGTATACAAACCCAACTTTCAATTGCTAGGTTTACTTGTGGCACACAACGAACATCCTCGAACATATCTTGAAACACTTTCATTCATTTTAGGCCAGTAGTAGTACCTTTGCAAATTAGCCACTGTCTTGCCTACACCAAAATGACCAGCAATAAGAGAAGAATTCACTTCTCTTATAATGTTGATTCTTTCCCCCTGTGGAGTGCACAACTTGCCAAGATGATACAAGAGATTATTATGCACATGATAATCCAATTCTTCAACATGGTTAGAGTGGCACAAAGTTTCATATACTTATTTGAAATCAGTATCTAAAGCATATTGCTCAACATAAATTTCATGCATGATAGGACTATGCTTAAGAATAACTGAAGCACTAATAATAGGCCTTGAAAGCATATCAATGACTTTGTTATAAATGCCCTTCTTATACCTGATAACCAAGTGAAACTATTGAAGAAAACCCATCCATCTGAAGTGCCTAGCTTGCTGTAGCTTTGTCTGTGATTGTAAGTATTGCAGCGGTTGATGATCGGTGTGAATAATGGTTTCTTTCCCAAACAAATAATGTTTCCATTTTTTTACACTTTGAACCAATGCATACAATTCCTTATCGTAAGTAGGATAGTTAATCACGGCACCATTAAAAGTCTCAGAATGAAAACAAATGGGCTTACCATACTGTCGCAAAACTACTCCCATTGCATAATTCCTTGCATCTGTCTAGATTTCAAAAGGTTGTCTTAAATTTGGAAGTGCAAGAAATGGCACTGAACTAATATTTTCTTTCAAAGTATAAAAAGCCTTCTGTTACTTGCCTCCCCATTGGAAAACTTGCTTGACACTTGTCACAGCATGTAATGGAGCTGCAATGGAAGAAAAGTTAGCAATAAACTTCCTCCAATATTGGGATGCTCCCAAAAAACTTCTTACCTCTGTCACATTGCTGGGCCTGG
>ML780413.1:324979-339411 GCA_009831015.1 Picea engelmannii | reverse complement strand
TTGTGAGCATCAGAAACAAAACACTTGCAAAATAATCAAGTCTTCAAAAACCAGTGCTCTGATACCAACTTGATCTAAAAATGAAGAAGACTTGAAATCTTGAAAATATTTGCAAGTAAAGTTTATGTGTTAAAAGAAAATGGGTCAACTTTGCAACACATTAATTAAAGGATTACTCATACAAGATACAAATAAACATCAGCATAATCAATGAACATAAGCACATAAACACATCAATTGATAAAGGAGTTCACCCCTCTCTTGGGCTACATCTCCTGGTCCAGCTTCCAATGGATCATTATTATTAATTGCTCAAAGTTCTCAAAAATATTCTTTACAATGCTCAAATTGACCAAGAGACTGCTCCAATGGCTTCAGAGTGTCCAAAAACCCTTAGCTGGGCTTTTTCGGCACCTCGTTTGGCCAAAAAACGAAGAAGTTAGGCTTCTTGGAAGTCCCCTCTTCAAGCTTGTTGTCTCTGCATCTACAAATCGCACCCTTGTTTCATGAACCTAGCACACATGCTTATTTAAGTGCAAAAACCTAGCACCAGGCTCAACCGCACCAACGATGTGAACTGTAGGACAGTTATGGGCACGCCAGCCCCTAACCGCCTAGCACTCGGGCATATGAGGTCCACGATATGACCTCGGGCTATATAAAAAGGACAAACCGTTTCAATACCCCCCGTGCTCCGATTGTGGTCACATGTAATAGAACCACGGGATTTAAACATTTGAATTACCCCGTGCGCATACCAATGGAGGTATGGGCATATGTAATATAAGTGTGACCAGGGGCTGGGGCTAAGCCCCAGCCCGGAGCCCCGCGCCGACCATTATATAATTTGAATTGAAATATATTATATTGCATATAGTGTATAAGCAACAATGTGTGGGCTAGTGGTAGCCCACACTCTACCAAGACGCGGAGTCAAAGGGGAGGTCCGGGGTTTGACCCCCACGGACCCCATACAATTTTAAAACAACAACCAACAGCCGATACCAGGGTGCCACGTGGCAGCCCATGGCTGGGCCACGTGGCACCTTACCATTGACCAAAATGATGCCACATGTCACATTCTGATTCGACCACACCTTCCAATCAACAATTGCCACATCAGCACATGCCACACCAGCATACGGTCATACGACCCTACCACGTCAGCCTGTACGGACTGTACAGACTGTACAGTCAGCGTCCCTTTTTTTGCCTATTTGACGATTCAAACAGATCACAATATCTATCGCTCCCGACATTCGTTTGAGATGAAATGAGTTGCGCTGGGTTCACAACAATGAGGCCTACAATCTCGTTTGATTTGAAGTGATTCTGAGCACTTTGAATTTTTGAGCAAAATTTGATCCCCTGATCACTGTTGTAGTCCAACCTGCACATATTGTAACCAAGCATTCATATTAATAGAAAAGAACAGATTTCACTATTTATGAATTTCTGTATGAATGAATGTTTTTTTGTGCTATCTGTGTGTTTATTTATGCTGTAGGTGTATGCTAGATTTAATCTGTAGTAGGAATATAGATTTCTCTATCTTTGTTGAGTTTTAAATATCATTCTGGATTCTTGAGGCTGTGCAAGGAGTGCACAAAAAAACATTGGAGGTTCTGTAGGCAACGCAAGGAGTGCGCATCTGAACTTTGTGGATTCATAAAAGAATGTGCCAAGACGGTGCACTAGAGTGATAAGAACTCATGGGAAACCTCAAGGTTTTTGAATAACTTGGAGGGTAAACTGTGCAAAGGAATCATAAAGAGACAGAGTCACTGAGAAATCTATAGAGCTCTGCCAGGTGGGAATCGAGTAGGTGCAAGTGTGCACAAGGAGAACTCTTTGTTGAGTTCAAGGAGAAGAGTATCAGAGGAAGATACTGACAGAGTTACTGAAAACTCTGTAGAAAATGCTCAACAAGGTGTTCTTTTAGCGATATGTCGCCAGGAGGGCACCAGGAAAGTCCTTTGAAGGAAGTGAAAGGGTCGAGACCCCTTGGATTTCTGAGTCAGTTTGAAGCTCAGAAGAGATAGCACAAGAAGTGCACAGGAGACAAAATTATTCAAAGTCCCAAAGATCAGGAGGAGGAGCACAAGTCAAGACCCAAGCATTAGGGCTCGCAACAAAAGGTTTAGAGGCCAAAACATTTGAACACTTAGAAATTTTCCCAATCTCTGGAGAACGAAGAAGCTGAGGAGGAGGAGAAAAAACAACTATTAGACGAGCTATGGGAAGAAATATGGATCATTGAATCCACATCCAGACACCCAAGGGAGATGGGTTGAGGAACAAATAGATCCCAGCCATAGGATCTGAGTGTAGAGGATCGACAATCGTCCGATCAAGGTAAAGTGCATGGGCCTTTGTATGCACAGGAGCACAGACTTGCCAAAGTTTTGAAGTCCCGAAGTGAACAGGGACCAGTCATCATAAAGGTTAAGAGGTGGCGTAATATCCATATATATGGATCAATATCACTTCAGAGGTCTTGTGGTTAAGGAGAAAGTGAAGTCACTGAATAACTGAAATAGATCTAGGTCGTTGGTCACTAGGAGACATGCGTTGAAATATTTGACTTCGGGGAAAATCCCTTTGGAGGATTTCAGTCGTGGAGTGGGACAAAATCCCAAAGCCCTGAAGGCCAAAGTATATTGCAACCATCCATTGTGGAGAACATGTTGAGTGAGGTCAGGAAGTTCATAGGCTTAGTGCTCCAAAAGGAAGTCGACATAGGCGAAGTGAATCTGAATCGTCATATCCAGAGGGACGCGTGGTGACTGACTATGAGCTCTAGGAGGAAGCAAAGGTGGAGTGTTGAAACACCCGAATCTAGAATAGCCAAAGTAGTTGGGGATCGTCGATCTATAGGAGGACACGCGTCAAATGATTGTGTACTCTGGTTAAAATGCTATGGGAGAGATCGAGCATGGAGAAATTGATATTTGAGATTTTTGAATTCTAGAGATCTGAAGTGAACCTTGGCCGTCAGATCAAGGAGGATATGCGGTGCAAATCTGTGTATTCTGTCAAGAGGACACGTGACATAAATCTATGCAATTTGAGGGAAAGTGAAAGTTGAGAGTTGAGAAATCCGAAGTCCAAATACTCGAAGAAATCACAGCCATCGATATGTAGGAGACATGCATCAATAGATTGTGAGATCCAGTTGAAAGCATTGGGGAGAAAGTCATGTTTGAGAGTTGAAAAATGTAAAACCAGAATTGGCGAAGAAGATCTCAGTCATTGATAAAGATACCCCACCCGAGATCACAATATCAACAACCACGCTCAATTGCAGGTATACAAAGTGCTCGAGATTTAAAAATTTGAGAGTGGGACACAATTGAAACCACAGTATCATCAAAAGGATGTGTGGCAGTTGGTAGTGAATTGCAGGAGAAAAGTGGGTTGATCCCAAACCACTTTTGGTCACCCCTTAGTTACATGTTTAGGTGAGGTCATAGCCCAAGGTCACATCTATAAAGGGGCTAATGGAAAAGGGGCTAGTGCTTGAAACACGATAGTTCAATAGCGCGAAGGGAGAGGTTGTGGGTACCATACAACCTGTACCGAAAGGCCAAAAGAGCTTGTGTTTATTTACAATGTGAGATCATCAGGGTTTCAGAGAGATGATTTGGCTTACAAAATTGAAGATCCTTGACCAGGAGGTCACGTAGCCCAAGGGAGAGTAAGGGGGCTGCATTAGGTGGTATCAGAGCCAAGTTTTATTTGTAGACAATAGACAAAGGAGAGAAAGGAGATGGAAACAATTTTCTACATCAAGTAGTATCATAAGTAGAAGTTTGTCTGTAGACAACAGGTGAAGAAAGAGACAGAGTACTGATGCTTTGTGTGAAGGATTTTTTCAAGTCTGCAGCAGTCAACAAACAACCAGGTGACCAGTGGGAGAAGCTAGAAATGCTCTCAGTTGCAGAGTGAAAAACAAAGTTTCCAGGAGGGCAGGTAGAAGTTGAAAATGACTACTGAAGGCCATGGGCATGGTCAAGGAAAGGACCACAAGTAGAAAAGTAAAGCATAAATTGACAAGTAGCTCATTGAGATAAGAGCAAGATTGAAACAATTAACATTGAAGGTGCAACATGATTCAAAGGTATGCTGGAGGTACGAATGGCCTCTGAACAGGAAGGTAAGATGGATTGTTCAAAAATTGTTGTCCATAAGACAACAACAAGAGTTGAGGAGGTGGCTGAGGGAAGTTGAAAACCTCAGTGACACAAAGGAGGAAGTTGTTTACATCTGTGAGCTAGAAGTTGGAAGAAACCTCAGTGACGAGGAAGAGAGATCAGTTGAATATCTCATACACTTTCAGAGAAGCAGTGTTGAAAGTTCATATTTCTAGGTTGGAAATCAGATGAGATAAGAGGATCCCATGAACCGCCAGGAGGGAAGAGATGAAATTTCAAATTTCCAGGTGGGCAATGAGATGAAATCAATTGAGGATCTCATAGACTGCTAGGAGGGAAGTGATGGAAATTCATATTTCCAGGTGGGAAATGAGATGGGATCAGTCAAGAATCTCATAAAATGTCAGGTGGGCAAAGAATAAATCCCAATTCGCCAGGTGGATAATGATAAAGAGATGAGACTGTCTGAGAGTCTCATAAAATCTGTTAAGAGTTCAGATCAACAAAGAGAGCTGATGGAGGAGGAGAGAAGGTGCATTCTGATTATTGGGGGAATCAAGATATTCCTACCAAGCATCCCATTTGAGGCCAGAGCACATGTTGCAAGTGCAACAATAGAAGGACAACGAACATAGACTGTCAAAGAAGAGGAGGAGAAGGAGAAGGCACTGATTTTTTTCCTAGAAGAAGGAGACGAGCATTCAACAAAATTGCTCAAAATTTTCAGCCAGGAAGCTGAACAGGAAATGACTGCAACACTGAAGCATACAACAAAAGAAGAATCATACAACATGGATTTTTCTCAGCTGTATGAGGAAATGGAATCCCTGGAGAGAAGGGTAAATATGCAAAGTAGTCATTTCCAACAGGTCAAGCTAGAAATGGATGGAGGAGAATACCATTCTAGGGAGTAGTTGGAGGATGCTGAAGGTGAACCAACACAAGAGGAGCTGACATAAGATAATCTATCAGAGGAAGAAGTTGATCAACAACTCAATGATGAGACTGTAGAACTGGAGTCTACAGTAGGGTGGCGAGCTAATTCCACATTAGAAGAAGAAAACAACATGGGAGATCAGGAGGATCTACCCTTTTATGTGTATGTGGAGGAATAGTTGCAGCTGAGAAGACTGCATAAGGAAAACCATCCAGTTGAGCAACTGGACTGGGTGATAGAGGAGATAAGAAGGTTGATGGTGAGGTCAGCAAAAAAAGTTGTCAGTAGGGATAAGTTGAATAGAGGAGGACCTGCAAGAGCAGCAGGAAAGAAGAAAAAACAACAAGAACAACAAAGCAGAGGAGCAAAAGGATAGCTTGAGAGGAAATTTTGGGATCCAAGAGGATTTAAAAATTGGAGCAGAGGAGCTCATGAGAAGGATCTCATGAATTTTTCACAGCAGTGGAGTATGATGTAGGAACATCCTTCCACATCAACAGATGCATCAACAAGCCAACACATAGGCGCACATTGGGGAAATGGAGAGGCACAAACCCTCCCATTTTAAAATTTGAAATATGATCCTATATGGATTAATGCTGTAAGGTTGAGTGAAAACCAAGCCACTCCTCTAATAAGACACAAGATAAGGTCACCTTTAATGGATGACAGGTTCACGGCTCTAGATTTAATTCAAACTAGATGGCCATTTAAGAAACTTTAATGTAATAAATGAGGTTAGGTGAAGAGAGGATAGGAACTTAGAGCCCCTCTTTTGTAAAGAGATATTTTGTATCATATTTAAGAAGGGATTAGGAAGTTTATAGTTCTTTTGAGAGAGATTGAGAGATCTAAGACTCTGTTGTAGTCCAACATGCACATATTGTAACAAAGCATTCAGATTAATAGAAAAGAACATATTTCACTTTTTATGAATTTATGTATGAATGAATGTTTGTTTTGTGCTATCTGTGTCTTTATGTATGTTGCAGGTGTATGATAGATTTAATTTGTAGTAGGAATACATATTTCTCTATCTTTGTTGATTTTGAATTATCATTCTGGATTCTTTAGGCTATGCAAGGAGTGCACAATAGAACATTGGAGGTTTTGTAGCCAACACAAGGAGTGAGCATCTGAACTCTGTGGAGTAAAAAAGAATGTGCGAAGAGGGTGCACTAGAGTGATAACAACTCAAGGGAAACATTAAGGTTGTTGAATACCTTGGAGGGTAAACTGTGCAGAGGAAGCATAGAGAGACAAAGTCGCTGATAACTCTGTAGAGCTCTACTAAGTGGGAATTGAGTAGGTGAAAGTGTGCATAAGGAGAACTCTCTGTCGAGTTCAAGGAGAAGAGTACCAGAGGAAGATACTCATAGAGTTACTAAACACTCTATAGAAAACATTCAACAAGGTGTGATTTGAGTGAGAGGTTTCCAAGAGGGCACCAGGAAAGTCCTTTGAAAGAAGAAGAAGGGTCGAGACCCTTTGGATTTCTAATTCAGTTTGAATCTCAGAAGAGATAGCGCAAGGAGTGCACAGAAGACAGACGTATTCCAAGTCCCAAAGCTCAGGACGAGGAGCACAAGCTGAGACCCAAGAATTCCGGCTTGCAGTAGAAGGTTCAAAGGCCGAAACCTTTGAACACTTACAAATTTTCCCAATCTCGAGAGAATGAAGAAGCTTAAGAGGAGGAGAAACAATCGTCGTTAGACTAGTTGTGGGAAGAAATATGGACCATTTAATCCATGTCCAGACACCCAAGGGAGCGTGTCGAGGAAGAATTAGATCATAGCCATAGTATTTGAGTGCAAAGAATCAACAATCGTCCGATCAAGGTAAAGTGCATAGGCCTTAACCCTTTGTATGCACAGGAGAGCGGACTTGCTGAATTTCTGAAGTCCTGAAGTGAACAGGGACCATCCATCGTCAAGGTTGACAGGTGGTGTAAGATATATAACTCTGGAGAAAGAGAACTTCAGAGGTATTGTGATTAAGGAGAAGGTAAAATTTCCACATAGACTAAATAGATCTAGGCCTTTGGTCACCAAGAGACATGCATCGGCATATCTGAGACTTTGGGGAAAATCCCTTCGGAGGATTTCATTCGTGGAGTGGGAAAAACTCCCGAAGCCCCGAAGGCTGAAGTAGATTGCAACCGTCCATTGTAGAGAACACGTGGCGTGAGATCAGGAAGTTCATAGGATTAGCGATCTGAAATGAAGTCGACATAGGTGAAGTGAATCTAAACCGTCAGATCCAGAGGGACACGTGGTGATGGTCCGTGAGCTCTAGGAGGAATCAAAGGTGGAGTGTTGAAACTCCCAAAGCCTGAATAACTGAAGTAGTTGGGGACCTTCGATCTGTAGAAGGACACGCATCAATCTATTTTGTACTCCGGTTAAACTGCTCTAGGAGAGATCGAGTGTGGATAAGTTGAGATTTGAGATTTCTGAATTTTGGAGATCTGAAGTGAACCTTAGCGGTCAGATCAAGGAGGATACACGGTGCAAATCCATGGATTTCGGGTAAAGACCCGAAGTGAATAAAAGTCATCCTATTAAGAAGGACACGCGACATAAATACGCACACATCGAGGGAAAGTGAAATTTGAGAGTTGAGAATTCCGAAGTCCGAAGACCCGAAGAAATCGTAGTCGTCGATCTGCGGGAGACACACATCAATAGATCGTGAACTCTAGGTGAAAGAATTGGGGAGAAAGTAAGGTTTGAGATTTGAAAACTATGAAACTCTAATTGGTAAAGAATATCTTAGCCTTTTATCAATAGACCCCACCCAATATCACAAGATCAACGACCACGCTCAATTGCGGGGATAGAAAGTGCTCAAGCTTTAAAAATTTGAGAGTATCATCAAAAGGACACGTGGAAATTGGTAGTGAATTACGGGGAGAAAAGAGGGTTGATACCAAACCAATTTTGGTCACCCCACAATCATGTTTTTAGGTGAGGTCATAGCCCAAGGTCGCATCCAGAAAGGGGCTAATGGAAAAGGGGGTAGCGACTGAAACACGATAGTTCAACAAAGCGAAGGGAGAGGTTGCGGGTACCATAGACCCTGCATCGAAAGGCCGAAAGAGTCTGTGTTTAGTTACAAAGTGAGACCATCAGGGTTTCAGAGAGCTGATTTGGCTCGCAGAATCGAAGATCCTTGACCAAGAGGTCACGTATCCAGAGGGAGAGTAGGGGGGCTGCATCACATTTTCTCAAGGATACTTTGAAATTGTCATACATTTATTATTGTTGTTGTAATTTCACTATTTGTTTCCTATATATATATATATATCAACTAACACATGATTTTCACAAGTTCATTGTCTTATTGAAGCACTAATATCATCTTTGTAGTTACAATTGCCACATTCATTCAATTGTTGTCTTGTTAAGGGAAGGTACACCTTATTTTTTAATTTTTTCTTCATCTCTTAAAGACATAAACCTTGTGACATATTTAACTTGAGTGACTAGTGAGAGGGGGGTAAATTATATATTTTCTTCATTTCACCATCCATTTAGGTTACTAGGGACGTCTTCCTTGCAATAGTATTATCCTACTCCCAAACATAAAAGGGATTCCTATTAAGGTGACAATGATAGGTCACCCCCTTATTATGCCAATCTTGTCTCACTTTCCTTGGGATTTGGAAAAGTATAGATTGCATGATAACATTTTTGGTACCATTTCCATGGAACATCGATTCAATATTCCTCAACGACAAACTTTTAGTAAACCTTTTCCTCAAATCCCTTACTTTACAAATATTACATGGTGACTCCACTGAGGTTGATTCCCTCACCCCCTTTGATTATCTTAAGGAGATTGTCTGGCGACTCCATTGGCGACGACCTGTAGTGGACGTCAGTACAAACCTTATTATCCTTTGGCCTCTATGGCCTCTCCTAAATGGGACCCTAAGGAATTATTCAACCCTTTATACCTAAACAACATCAAATGTGGCTTACACAATTTTCCCAAAGATGTTGACTTGTGGCTACCCAAATTTTCGAGAGAGGGTGGAACCTCTAGCAACATAGATTGGTATAATATTTGTGAAAGCTATGACTTCCATGAATATGGGAAAAAACACTTGGACATGTTTATGAAACTCTTCCTTTCCTCAGTCACTGGAGATTCTAGGAAATGGAGTGTTAACTTCCCAAGCAAGAGCCTTAAAACCTGTGAAGACTTGGAGAAAATTTTATTGCAAAGGTGGGGCATAAAGGAAGATATGATCTCACTTTATTCACAGTATCTTGAAATTTTCAGACAAGACGATGAGATGTTTAGGGAATTCAATGATAGATTTAATGAATTACTCGGTCGAATCGATTCCAAATTTCAACCAGAAAATGTTATTCTTGAACAATACCTCAAGGCCTTCAAGGGAGATTTCCAATCCCTTCTAAGGAAAACATTTCGAACAAACCTTCAGGAAGCAAAAATTCATTCTTTCCAAATCAAATGAAATATCAAGTGGGGTGATCCCATTACCATATCCCATATTAATATTATCCAAGATGAAAAATGATGTTTTACATCAGATCCATGAAATACAAGTCAATGAGATAAATTTTGTAGAATGTGATTGCCCAAAAACACTAGAGTTGGAAAATTATATTGAATTATTCCTGCCCCATAAAAGAACTATCACATGTAAGTGGAGCACTAGGTTTTCAAATATGAAATATGCAATGAGTTATTCAGATTTGCATGAACCCCCGAGAGATTTAGGAAACCTAGAAATTGGAGAAGTATCTAAACAGTTAGAGGATGAGGAGGAGGATATTGGACAGTCACTTCCACAAATTCAGGAAGAAAATTATTTGGAGGAAGATTTTCCGGTCATCTTTGATGTTGAAAACATTAGGAGAAACTATGGTGAACCCACACCTTTCTATATCACCCTCCAAATAAATGACTTCCTCCTCCATAATTGCATTTTGGATTCAAACGCGTCCTCAAATATCATGAATCAAAAGACTATGCACCAACTAGGCCTTAGAATATATCGACCTTACAATGGTGCACCATGTTAGCACCATGATTTTCATGGCTAAGGTTAGAGGTTTTCCAACAATTTGCAAAGTCATGCCTGTTAGCACCCATGTTGTTTTTATGCCTGGCTGCATCTAACATCTCCAAGAGCCAGTTTCAAAAGGAAGCTTATCATTTATTTATTCCCATTTCAAGTTGCAACTGCGGGCTACAAAATTCACTGCGCACCTCGTAGAGGATGCTGTCACACAAAGGATGTTGTCACGCAGAGAATGTCGTCGAGTAGAGGATGTTTTCGCTCAGAGAATGTTGTCACGCAAAGAAGTTTGTTGCACATAGGATGTTTTCGCACAGTGTATTTCCTCACGCGGTGGGATTTTGCGCATATGATGATATTGCACAGTGGATTTTCTTGTGCACAGGCTACAAGCCGCACTGCACAAATTATTGTTTTAGTGGTCAACTTCAAGATCAATTTTTGACCAACTGGAGAGGAATTTTGAAAATCCCCGAG
Organism: Picea engelmannii; assembly: GCA_009831015.1. Classification (NCBI taxonomy): domain Eukaryota; kingdom Viridiplantae; phylum Streptophyta; class Pinopsida; order Pinales; family Pinaceae; genus Picea; species Picea engelmannii. The sequence continues at coordinate 328,790 of ML780413.1, read as the reverse complement.
AGGTTTTCGTCGATAATAAAACACATAATAAAAATGTCTCTCATATTTGTAAAATGTGTCATGGATTGGGATATTCAAAGGAATATTTGAGCCCTATTTTTCAGTATTCGTGATTTCTTGTCTGAGACATGTTCTTGTGACACGTATTCTGGCCAAATGGAGATAAACTTAAAGAAAACAAGAGATTTTTTTATTTATAACGAGATTAAATCAAACAACCTCTCTCAGTTTCTAAAAATAATGTTTTATCAGTGATATACGATGTCATATTTATCGCCTATTTTCCCAGTTTGTTGCACAATCCGTTGTGTGTTTTGTTGTAGGTTACTGTTGCGTAGCAGACTTGTTGTGCAGGGGTGAAAGAGTGTCCAGTAGTGAAAATGATGACTTATCAAAACCATATGGTCTAATTTTTGTCATGATCAATGATTGTAAATAATATCTTGGTTACGATTATGATTTGGAAAAATCGGGTTTCCTATTTCTAGTAAATCCGTTGAAGTTATTGCTCTCTTTCAAATAAATCAGATCCATCATTCCAGGAGAGAGTAGCTCGACCGTAACAACCAAGGGTGACATTAGTTTTCTATATATGGGGATAATTTTTATGTAAACGTGGTTGGTTGGAAAATGTGGTAGACAACAACTATTGTATGTAATATGAGTTTTGACTGGAATTTAATACAAAGGTCCTATAGCTTGACGATAAGATTCTAGTTGTAAAAGTTGAATGTATTGTGCTTATTTCTTTGAGTATATGATTTTTTGTTATCTTTATTTCATATCTCTTTATGTCTATTTCAAAATGAATTATCGAACCTACGGATTCACTGTACAACACCCCTTGTTCACGCCACTTAGACAAAACATTTTCCTCTAAAAGACAGCTCTGAATTCATCCACATCGGTGCTCCTAAGTTACTTCTTGTAATTTATCCTTCCACACACTACGGTTTTACACTAAAGACTGTTGCTCGCCTAGCCTTATCCTCCCGAGTCTAGTCACCGAGTCATTTGTCCTATCTTTTCCTCAGACTGACCCCATAGCCCAAGTCTTACCTTCCTGAGCCAATATAACCAAAACCCATTATATCGTAGGTGTTAAATCTATATGCTTCTTTCAAATCCATATCGTGTGCAAAGACCGCACCATTTCTGAGAGAGCCCTCTCTAGATCCGAAAGGCTAGTTTTCAGGTCTCAAAGTTGGTTGAAAAAGTTACCTTCATCGTCTGTTTATCATCCAAATAGATTTACGGAGTGCTAACACACCAGATGGACTTGTCACAATGTGTGGTTTTATCAAGGACTTGCTTGTCACCCTACACGCATGCCCTGACATTTCCTTTAAGATCAATGTGGTAGTAATAGTTGCACTGAGTAATTGGGGAATCTTGCTATGAAAGGATATAATCAATAACTTGGATGGAAGTTTCTAGAACCAAGGGTATGAAGCTATCATTCCCCATCTCGAAGGAGGATTTGTCACTCTTCATAAGGAACCTATCACCGGGTGTCTGGTTGAAACCTTTGAAGAACCTACTGATTAACTCCTTTGTTTAAAAAATGGAATGGATTTTTTTTTTCCAAAGTGGATGCCCTGAGAAAGATCCTTGTCAACAATTAGAGCGAATATGGACATTAGAGTTTGATGGTGGTCACTCTAGCTATGGCTCAAGAGCAGACATTGTTATGAAAACCCCTTCCAAGGAAACCTTCTATTTCTCCTTTAGCCTTGAGTATCATTGCACAAACAACATTTTTGAATATGAGTCTTTAATCATAGGTCTTAATTTTTCTATCGATAAGAGAATAGAGTACTTAAGGGTCACTGGGGACTCAAATTTGGTAGTCTCACAAGTATTTTTTATTTTTTCTACAAAAATGAAAGGCTTAAAAGATACCGGGATTTTGCTAGGGACATTGCAAAACAATTTTAAGTAGTGTTGATTGAAGCAGTTCCTAGGGAACACAACCACACAACATATGTCCTAGCTATATCAACCTCTACCCTACAACCTTGTGAAGGCCCCCTCCAGAACTTGTGCAAAATGGAAGTTGGGTTTAAACCATCAATCCTTGACAACTTAAAACACTGACAAGTTTTTGATGATGATTACTAGATTCTTAGATTCATGGAAAATGATAGAGATTTCACTGATTCACAAGTAAATTTCTTGGGAGAATATATGGATCTTGAAGTAGTCAATTTTCACAATAATACTCTATCAAAAGGGTGTATTCCTTTGGAAATTGTTTTTGATAAACATGATGTTTACAAATGGAAAAACTCCATAGAACAATTAGATAAGGTTTTGGAGTTCAGTATGAGGACCAAAATAGAACCAATAATTATAAAGATAGGAGAAGGAAACAGAGAGAAGTGAGATACTTGATATTATCAAACAATTTAAGGATGTTTTTGCTTGGACTTATGATGAATTGAAGGCTTACAGAGGTAATTTCATCTATCATGCCATCCCCTTTATATAAGGGGATAGACCTTTCTAGAAAAAATAGTACATATTAACCCTAAGTTAGAAAACCAAATACAAAAGTAGCTCCAAAAAATGGTAGACGTTGGTATCATAGTTCCTATTAGGTACTCATAATGGATGTCTAATCTTATAGTCATCTGAAAAAAGAGTGTTAACATCCACATGTGTGTTGACTTCGGAAACCTCAACCAACTATCATTGAAAGACAATTACCCCCTCCCAAACATGGAGCACTTACTACAGAGGGTCACTCGGGTAGGTACAATGTCTATGTTAGACGTTTCCTATGGGTATAATCAGGTGTTGGTCAAGAGAGAGGATCAACTCAAGACATCATTTACTATACCATGGGGAAAGTTCATGTACTTAAGAATGTCGTTTCGACCTCATTAATGCAGGATCAACGTTTTAGAGAGAAATGGACTTTGCATTTAGGGATATAATCCAAAACATCATAGAGATTTACCAAGCTGACCTCACAGTAGTATCAAAGGAGAGGAAAGATAATGTCTCACATCTCAAGATTGTATTCGAGAGGTGTAGAAAATATGGTATTTCCTTTAACCCTAAAAATTCCATTTTTGGAATAGGCAAAGGCAAGTTGTTAGGAAACATAGTGTCAGGAGATGGAATTTTTGTTGATCGAAAGAAAATCCAATCTATCAAGAATTTGCGCCCTCCTACCAACAAAAAATCTCCTTAATCATTCTTCGACAAAATAAACTTTATTTGAATTGTTGTGTCCCTTTTGCCGCTTGAATGAGCAAAATAAGGGCACTTGAAAGTCTAGTTGGGTCTGTGAGACATGGCATAGGTTAGTGTATGAATCAAACAATTCAATCACATGAAATAAACAAACAACTAAGCTAGAATCAACTAAAGAAATAAAACTAAAATGCATGAGGAAATTAGAACCAAAATCAATCAAACAAATGACCAATAATCATGCCACCAATGGATAACTATATTAGTGGGAAAACACCGTAGAGAAAGGAGGACTTATGGATCCCATCTTCCTCCTTGGGAGGGCTCTTGAGTGCAAGATACCAGATATATATAATATGCAGAACAGAAACGAAATGCTATAAATAACAGAATAGCAGTAAAATATCCAGCATAATCTTCACAATGCACAGAAATGATATACGAAATAGCAACAAAAATAGCACTTGAACAGAAATAGCACTTGAACAGAAATAGCACTTGATTCAGATAGCAATGTTCACAGGCCTCTTCGAGGGGGCAACCTCCAATCGAGCAGAGCTCTGTTACAATAATATCCAAGCTAGGGTTCTCATACCCTCGACTCCTATTT
>ML780413.1:288366-313871 GCA_009831015.1 Picea engelmannii | reverse complement strand
AAACCACCCTTGGATAGGTGTCATCTCCACAGGCCAGCGGACACCCGCCCCCCCCTCCCCTCCCTCCTAAAACATGTTACCACCTCAGGGGGGGTTTGGAATACCACCTATCCCCAAAAAAACTGCTTCTCCCAAATTTCACCCATTTTTGCTTGTTCAATATGTCATCTTCCGAAGCCAATTCCGGGCGAACGAAAGCGCATTTTAAGAAAATGAGAGAGGTTTTTCTCCATAACAGGATGAAGAAAAAAAATCTCTCTCAGGTTTTTCATAGGTACCATGAGCAGGGAGAATCGAAGCCATCTTCGAGGCCCTTTTTTCTAGTTTTTCATTTTTCCGTTATAGTCCTAATTTTGTGGGAGTTGTTATGGCGAGCTAGAGGAAAATTTGGTGAAACCGAAGGAGGTTTTTGTCCAGCACATGCCCATATACAATAAAATCCTTTATTTTTTTCCCAAGTGTCAGCGTTAAAGAGAAACAAATGTCTGTTCGGACCCCTTTTTCACAGAAATCTGGCCCGTCTTTCATGGCGGACAGTTCAGGATTTTTGGGGATTTGTGGCTATTTTTGGCCGAGGCGGTTTAATCCAAATTACGAAACTTATGGGGAGATATATCCTATTCATTTAGAGGATTTTAATGTAAAAGGTTGTTGATCTCACACCCAAGTAGGTTGTGAGCACTATAACTTCTATCAAGAGATCTTCCAGAAATATAAAGAAACATTTCACAGGATTCCTGCATGTTAGCTATTGGTGAATTTTTTCCCTCATCGTTGAATGTGTATCTACCTTTGTTATAATTGTGTTTTCTGTCTGATCATTTAAAAGGAGTTGAAGTTACAGGATTTATATTTGCATACCCTGTTTTCTGACTTTTAAAAATCTAAATGTTTGTCTTCTGATGTTGTAGTGAAGAAATTCTTGAATGCTTCTTTACTGTGATTGATAATCTCACCTTTTCTGCTAATCTATCACTTATTGCCAAAGAATCCAATAGTTTCATTATATCACCCTTTGAAAAGACTTCTTATAAAATGTTCTTTGATCTCTATCTTTATGAACAGACCCCATAGCCCAATGGAAGCGTGAAACCTTTTCCATCCAACCTACAGAAAAATCCAAGAACACAACCTATTCTGCATAGCTAGCCTAAGATCAAATATATAAAAAAGATAAATTTGACAGAGAGATCCCTCTCTGAGTCTCGGAGGGCTATATCCCTGACTCAAATCAGTTTTTATGTTGCCTCTGTGACTGCCTCGACAGCCTTGGGAAAATTACAGAGTGCTAACAAGATGTACACTTGGCAAACTTGGCGCGGTGGTATTTTTTGGGGCCGAACATTATGTCAGGTTTGATCATCCACATCGAGGCGATGGATGCACTCTTGCATCAGTTCATCACAATGATGATCGTGAGGATTGATGGATCCTTAGCGACTTAGTGGATCAGTGGTGGTCAACTAAGGATTATGTAGAGAGTGTTGGATGGATATTTGTTTTCCAGGGGCTTGATGTTGCATTCCAAGATGATGGGGCAGATTAACTGGTGTTGGACTATCAAATCCAGTGATTTTTCCTTTGGATTGATCTTGGTGGCATGGTTTTTGGAGAGGGTTCCCATGTTGCGCCCTAGAGTGTTGTTACACATCAAAATTACTCACTTTAATGATGACCTATTTTCGTCATGACTGGTGTCCCAAGTGTCACATTATTGGCCTTAAGTGTCGTAAGTGTCACAAACATCATATTGCCATATTGCATGTGTTGTGTCTCTAACGACATCACAAGGGCACTTAATACACCTTCAAAGACTGGTTTAAGGAAGAGAAATCATTTGATGAAGAGTACAAAGAATTTTCCATGAAGAAAACCACTTAAAAATGATTTTTGGAAGGAAACACTCCCTTACCCACTGTCAGGGAGTGCCAGCGCTCCCTAGCCTCCTTTGGGGGAGTGTTGCAACACTCTGTGCACCCTTTTGGGGGAGCGCTAGCCTGTTTGAGAAATTTTTGAACTATTGAGGAGAATCAGGGGAAAAAACCCCTTATCTTGGAAATCAATTGGATTTGAATCTAAGGTCAAGGCTACATCTTAGGGAGGATCCACAACTGATGGAGAAGGATCCTCAACCTATCCCAAGAATATCTAAGGTGGTTGGGTCTCTCCAAGCTTATATAAGGAGGCCCTCTCATGGTAAAAGCATATAGAGACATTGTAAATCATCAAACTTATGATCTCATAAGGGAGATATCATTGAAGCATCATCATTCTGTGTGTGGATTATTTGAGCAAGGGTCTAGACAAAGAGAGCTTGGTTAAGCTGTTGCACCTACATCTATGTCTGTAAGCATTTCACTTTGTTTTCATTAATATAAATCTATGCTTGGCATGTTTCCTTTAAAGTTTGTGTACATTTCATGAACTTGTTTCTTTTATAGATCCATTATGAATCTAATCATGGTAGAGTAGGAAGTATGTTTCGTTGTTGTTTCTCATTGTATTGCAGGACCTTCTGGAGAACTTGGATATCAAGATCAACCTAGATTGAGCAAAGAAAAACGTCGGTGAAAGGTATTTACCCTTCTTCCTTCTTCTTCTTTGAATAGTTTAGATTCATGAAAAGGAATGTCAGTGTCCAAATAACACTTTTTTGTCTTGGTCATAGGGGTCTAGTATCCAAGAGGAAATCCACTTGTCCGCAGGGGGATTTTCCTGTAACAGAAATTGGCGACTCCACTGGGGAGGAAATTTGATTTTTGATTCCTATCCTAGGTCTTGTTTTGGCCTTTGCTAATTTTTTAATCTTCTGCATGCCGTGTCTCTAATCCTTAGATGTGTTTTTGGCTCTTAGATTCATCTTACACACTGAATTTTGCATTTTTCCTGAGTATTTTTTTTTATTTCTGGGAAACATTTTGAGTTCTGAGAGGCCAGCGCTCCCTTTCCTTTACCACCAGGGTGTTGGCACTCACTGGAAGGCTCCCAAAAAGCATTGCAATGCTTTGGTACCCTTGACACCAGAGCGTTTCCCCTCTTTCTGCAAAAATCTTCTTGGGAGTAGTTTTTCTCAGTCTTCTTTTTGTTGATTCATCTGTTGAGGGTTTATGTTATCTTAGTGTGTCCTTGTTGAGCCTCCAATTATTTGATTTCTAAGGATTAATGATATTTTGTTTGTATTTTTGACATCTATTTTCCTTTCTTTGAGTCACTCTTCTTCCCTAATATTTGGAGTCAGTCTACTGCTTTCTCACTTATCTGATTGACCGAAAGCTGTTGTAAGGAAATTCAAAGATCTTTTCACTATTTCATTTTGATCTTTGAGGTCTTTTCTCCAAGAATTTCCTTTTGTCTGGATTTGGTTTTATTTTTTCTTGTTTGATCACAAAGAGGGTGTGTTTTTGTTTATGAGAAGTTTTCTTCTGGGTTGCTTAAATATCATAGATCTTGAAGTTTGATTAACATAGGAAGATTTACATCAAACTGATTATCAGTCACGTATAAAGATTTTAGAATTGTATTAGATTTTTGATTGAGGACTATTGCATAAGGTCATTTCATCTTAGTGTTTGAAAGTGAAAGGAAAACCCTTCTCCTTCCCTTAAATAGACATTCATTGAAATCAAATATTTCTTATCATTTCTTATGCATGTTTTGGGAATTGAGTCATGATATCATCAGTTTTCACTCTCATACACCTCTGAGTAAACAACAACATTAAAATCAAGCTCTTAACTAAAATTCATTAGAAAATTTTTAATTTTCTGTTAGCAAACCTACATTATCTTAAGGTGTAGGGCTTTGGAATAGGTTGAAAGGATAAATTTCCAAATCTTTCAAAAAAACATTAGCATCTTGCGATAGGGAGAGCAAATCCAATTGTCGTATAGGCTTTCTAGGATCCCCCTCTCACACAGGGGTCACGTACGAGGTCGCATTTGGGAGAGTTACAGATATTATCCCTCCATGGTTCAACCATTCGTAGTAGTCAGATTGTATATTGGGGGTTCTTATTGTTGTTCAACTATCTTCATTTGGTCTCGGTGCCTCATGAATTCCGAATCCGTTCGGGGTCCTCTAGAGTTCTACCAGTCCATTTTTCCTCAATTCTCTCGAAGGATTTCAAACTTGTTATCCTTCCCATACATTCAGACTGGACTGTCAAATGTACCCACCCAGGAGCTAACTATGAGTTGGTGACCTTAGTAGCCATAGTCTTCAGGGTCTTACACGAGGTGACGGCAAAGGTAAGTCTCACTGTACCTGGAATAGACGTTGGTCAAACTCACTCGGGCTCCTTGAAGGGTAAATACACATTTACTGCATGGAATCTTGCACCAAGGTGTAAGTCTATTAAGGAGGTCGCCAACGTAACTGATCCACCCGCTCTATCCCCGCCCCTTCCTATATTGATCTCGCGATGTTGGATTTCATCACCAACTAGTGGTTTCATCGTGGGAAGTTTTGTTTGATTGTTTTCTTTTATATTCATAGCATGTGTTGTTTGTTTTATTTAGTGGACCTTAGGTCAAGTTAGTGTTAATGGAATCAACTCCTGGGAGTACCAATGGAGGAACCCCTTGTCCCAGGGAACCTTTCACCTTTCCTTCTTTTGGAAACTTTGGTCCTCCGTACATTGACACACTGAATCTTCCGGGACTCACCATCAAATTACCGGTTTGGTTATTCCCCACTTCGGTGATCTCAAATCCTCCCAATGCTTCAACTGCACCTAATACTTCAGATGTCAGTACACCACCCACATGTCAAATTCATGTCAATTTTTGCCTTCTTCACCCATTAAGTCTCCTTCCTTTTCTCCTTCTTCACCTAGTGAAATCTCTAAAGCAAGTAGCCAGGTTGATATGAAGAAGAAGAAATGGAAAGTGAAGAATAAGAAGAAACCGAAAAGGACCAAGCCTCCAACCATATCAGATGTTGGATCCAAGAAACCAACTACTTTCAATATTACTGGGAGTGTTGATGAGGTCAACAAGATTAAAATGAAGAATCTAAAACCCAAATTCCCTTGTCGTCTTTGTAAGGGTGACCATTTTCTGAGGGATTTCCTTGATCTTCCCAAGGTCTTAGAAATGTGGTCCTCCACATCATCAGCCTCTGCTAGACATGCTGGTGACGCCCCATCGACTAGTGACATTAAGGTTGGTAAGAAGAAGACAACTATCAAATTTCCCTGCATGTTATGTGAAGGTGATCATTACTGACACCTTTGTCCTAGTATGGACGAGGCTTCTTCTCTTTTGAAAAATCTTCAGCTTGCAATCGGTTATCATAATATTTCTCCCAACCCATCATTAGTTCATGGACTGGTCAATCTGGTTCCATCCCTGATCAATCCAATTGATCAGGTGGTCAAACTAGTTTCATCCTTGGATGAACCACTAACCCAAACGATCAATCTGTTTCCACCTGTCGACCCCATTCTCCCCTTGGAGAATGAAACCCAAGTGGTCAATTTGATGTCGTTATTGATCAATCCCACTCCTCCTTTGAGGAGTTCCAAAGTGGTTTCTATGGTTAATTCATCGGTCAATCCCACTCCTCCTTTGACGAGTGCCAAAGTGGTTGATCTGGTTCCACCAACGATCGATCCCACTACTCAATTGAGGAGTGCCAAAGTGTTGCTCCGGTTCTGCCATCAGTTGATCCCACTCTTCCTCTGAAGAGTTTCAAAGTGTCTGATCCATTTCCTTCCTTGGTTAGTCCCACCCTTCATCCGAAGAGTGCCAAAGTGGTTGTTCCAGTTACTTCATCGGTCAATCCCACTCCTCCTCTAATGAGTGCCAAAGTGGTCGATCTGGTTTCGCCATCGATTGATCCCACTCCTCCATTGAGGAGTGCCAAAGTGGTTTCTCTGGTTCTGCCATCGGTCAATCCCACTCTTCCTCAAAAGAGTGTCAAAGTGACTGATCCAATTCCTTCCTCGGTCAATCCCACCCTTCATTCGAAGAGTGCCAAAGTGGTTGTTCCGGTTACTTCATCGGTAAATCCCACTCTTCCTCTGAAGAGTGATAATGTGGTTGATCTAATCCCATCATCGATCGACCCTAATATCCCTCTAGAGAGTAAGCCTGATTTTTCCCATGTTTTTCTTGTTGATACAGAATCTACCGTGCTGGGGGGCATTCCTTTTTCTCGCGCGAAATGCCCTCCAAGTAATAAGGCCACCCTTTTTTATTAGGGTGCACTAACTGGACCTCGTCTTCCCTCTCACATTCCTTTTAATATTACAATACATGTTTTTGGTCAGGTTTTTCCTCAGACACTGATAGATGAAGGTTCGTCCGTTAGTATTTTGTCCTTAATTGCTTGGAAAGCTTTGGGTTATCCTCCACTTGTGTTGGTTACCCAGACTCTGTTTTCTTTTAACAGAAGAACCAGTCACCCTTTAGGGTTCCTTCCTCAGTTTCCTATAACTTTGGGAGGGAAAAATGACTTTATTGATGTTATGGTAGTCCAAGACCCCTTGGATTTTGATTTACTCCTTGGGTGAGATTATGTCTATGCCATGAAAGCTGTTGTGTCCACTCTCTTTCATGTGATATATTTCCCTCATGATGGAAGAATGTAGACTATTGATCAAATTCAGTTTTTTGGCCCTGACTTGACCATCAACCCAATGACCTCCCTAAATGGGTCTTATATGCAGTCGATATCACCCCTTCCATAGTTCAATTATGTGGCATTGTCTCCCATGACTTCAATTTTCGATGAATTATATCTGGTAGTTGACATGATGATCTCTTCGGTAGGGCTATTGGAGCCTGATCTCCTTACCCCTGTCACATCCCTCGACATGTGTTCCTTCCAGAGCATTCTTCTTCCATCCAATGAAGATCTCTTGGAAGCCATGACCGAGTTTTGTCCATTGACATGGTTTCCTTCCAGAGAATTATCCTCTTGGAAAACATGATCAAGATGAGTCCACAAGCATAGTTTTCCTCTCTGTGGAAAGCTCATTAAAAAATGAAACAAAGGTTATGAGCATAGTTTCGCTTCTCTGTGGAAAGATCGTTAAAAAATGAAATAGAAACCATGAGCATAGTTTTCCTCTCTATGAAAAGCTCATTAAAAAATGAAATAGAGGTCACAAGCATAGTTTCGCTTCTCTGTAGCAAGCTCGTTAAAAAATGAAACAGAAGCTACGAGCATAGTTTCTCTTCTCTATGGAAATATCGTTAAAAAATAAAACAAAGGCTATGAGCATAGTTTTTCTCTTGGTAGAAAGCTCGTTAAAAAATGAAACAAAAATCTGGGGACTGAACCCGGAGCCTTGAGCATATTTCTTTTCCTGTGACAAGCTCATTAAAAAATGAAACGGTCACCTCTCATACCAAGTCAAGTCTTTCTCTAGATCTCTTAGATGTCGAGTCGAGTCTTTCGTTAGGTATCATATTTGAACCTTCATTTCATCCACTTGTATCCTTTTTCTCCATCTAGTACAGAAATTGGTGACAACCTCAAAGTCGGTGAATGAATTGAAGCTTGGGAGGAATGTCTCCAGCCTTTGATGATCATTCTGGAGTTAAGCCACTAGATTTCAGGTTGGGGGCATATCGAGCTTAGTCTTTGTTCCTTCTCATGCTCGTAAATACATGAGAATGTAACCAAGTATACTTTTATCACTTTTTCAGACTCATAAAGGTTATACGAAAAAGGAACCCCCTAGAGTCTCCTTTAAGCTCTTTTTAGACTCTCTAAACATGAAAATATTGTCGAGTGATCTTGCTTCCTTTCCCACTCGTTAAAAGGTTTGAAAGGGCATATTTCGAGTGATAATTTATCTCTTTTTAGCCTCACGATACTAACATTACGAAAAATGACAACACTGGAGTTGTCTTTAAGTCATTTTTAGACTCTCTAAATATGAAAAACCACCGAGCTTACCTTCTCTGGACTTGTTAAACAATCATACATTGAAGGGCCCATACGGGAACGAACCCTTGCTTCTTCCAATTCGTTAAACAAATGAATAGGGACTTATTGAAGGTGAGTTATATTGAGCTCGTGTTACCCTCCTCAAGCTCGTTAAATTAAAAAGAGGTACTTGTCTATCTAGATGGGGGAAGAATTGAAGGAAGCAAGCCAAGCAGTTTTTTAGAACATTACCAGTAATTCTTACAGTCACCCTTGAACACGACATTTTATATTTTCACACATTTTTATCCGCTGAACCTCTGCACTGAACCAATCCTTTGAGTTTCCTTACTCCTTTGGGTCACCCGACAAAATTCACAGTATCCACTGCATTATCAAGTTTTGGTCCACGTCAAGTTTTCTGTTGTCATGCCTCAGTGTTCAAGGGAAGTATCTTCCTCAAGAGTCAACCATCACAAATTCCTATTTCAATACCCATGTCATTCCATGTTCATTTGATCCACCAATTACATCTATGTGTCAGTTTCGTGTCATTGATGGGGTATACATCAAGGCCCTCCTTTGACGATTATATTCCTGTCAACTTCAACACATTATCCGGGAACTAGACATAGAAACCAGTTAATACCTTGGGACCTGCATGCCTCAATGGCATGCCTCCTCACATTCGATAGTGGGTTTACATCATTGTCCTTTGATCGATTCCATGCATTTTCGAATTCATCTCATCCATTCACATTCATTGAAATGTACTAGAGTACCTTGGGAATCATTGACATCAATGGTGATTTCCCTCACACTTGTTAATGGTTTACCTCATTGACCGATAATCAAGTGGTTTCTACCATGTTTGACATCAGGACATATATTCACATGGTTAGATTTGTACTATATCGGGATAGGTAAGAAGACCCTGGGTTGAGTCATCACTCTTATATGTACTTTTCCCAAGTTGCGATGGAGTTTTTTTTTAACATTGACACATATACTATCACATAGATCCACTTTGTATTGGTCGTGGCTATGTCTTGTCGTCTCGTAGATCCACTATGTATTCTTTGTGGCTACGATTAGTTCAGGTCATAGGAGTATGGATCCACATTGCATCTTCAGTGGCTATACCTTTTTGTCAATATAATTATGGATCCATAATGTATTTTATGGCTGCCATACTGTTGGGATCTAAATATTTCTAAAAATATCCTTAGTTTAACATTAATTTATCAACCTGAGGATTCTTCTTTTATCTCAAGAATATCAACAAAGTCTATGCAGATAGCTCGTAGAGGCTAAAATCACGTAGTTAAAGAAAATCTGAGTTTATCAACAATCAAGTTCCTCAAATGTTCATTAAAGATTTTGAGCATAAAATCTTACTAAATGGAATTTAAATCCGATTACTAACATGTTGCGAATGAAAAGGAACTAACTAATCTGTTGAATTCATTTAACTAAAAATAAGTAATTGAATCTAATTGAAGACTTGCAGAATTAAGTATCAGCTATGAATCAAATTGTTGGAAAGGAAATAGAGAATTACTCTATCTTTGGAAATAAACAACAGTTGTAATCTAATCGAAAGGGACAAGAAATGTAACTTAACTGAAAGGAACAACAAATGTAACTTAAACTAAAGGAACAACAAATGTAACTTAAACTAAAGGAACAACAAATGTAACTTAATCGAAAGGAACAACAAATGTAACCTAATTGAAAGGAACAATGCGTATGAAAATGTGAGGAATTGTGAAGCAGTAAACTACAGTAATGGAAGTTGGAACAACAATCATTAACACTCGAAGGAAATGTCTATATTTTGTACGCAAACAACATAAAATCATTAACACACTTATGCATTCATCTTAACTATTGTGAAAGAGATTTGAATCATGAAACATAAATCAAACTGATGCAATTATAGATTGAGACAGTAACTCCTTCAGACTGGGCCCTTGGTCCTCAGAAGCACTGCTACTAGAAACTCAGTATGTAGAAATGGTGAAAATGTTCAAAGCTTTTATTGATTCCATAACTGGTAAAACATTTACAAAAACTGCTTGCACAGAGAAATTCTGAGTTATGAATACTTGGATGCGATTCTTAGATATCCTTTCAGGATCTATTACCCTCTATATATTACAATAATCTGGGTAAATTAATCCATCTTGAGGATCGAGAGATCCTCATGATTGCTTTACTATTATAAAGTTAAAAGATAGAAAATCAATCATCTTCAAAACTACTTTGTGCCAAAATTCCTCAACCTCCAATAGCTTATGTATCTTCAAGATCTTCTTTTCTATCTTGGGTTTGACAATGTTTATCCATTCCTGTAACAAAATCGAACAATTCCAATCGTATTTTAGAATCTATTTAATGTAACTTCAATAATATTGCTAGAAGACATATTAATCATTTTCTATCCTATTTATCCCTAATTAACAAAAAAGACAATCAAGATTATATCATGAACTATGGGAATAAGGAAGATATTTGTACCTTTTTCATAACCCAACATACCCCCCATCTTACCTTCTTGCATGTCCTCATGCAAGCTGAGATCTTACATGTAAAGCAGTGATGCTGTAAGGAGGAAAGGTTGGTTCACTGGGTCTCCTGAACCAATTATTTCTTTTGAGCTCTCCAAAAGCAGCGCCCTCCCTCTTCTTATTAATTTGATAATATTTCTGGTAACTTTCTGGAGGAAACCAAAGGATAATGGGATTATATCTGCACCCAATCCAAGAAAGTCCTTCCTCCTGGAGCATTCTGGAATACCTTTACACTCTGAAGGTAGCTGCAAATAAATTCCTGAAACCAAAGGGTTCCCTACTTTTGACTTCATTGGAGGATGCATCCCATCTCAACTGGGAAGCAGGAAGAGCTTATTCTTTGAGTTCTCTAAAATATATGATGCCTGAATTTATAACTTATCGATGGATAGGGGATAAAGAGTCCACGACCCACTCCATTTTCATGAAGTTTCTATGTCACATAATGGCTGGAAAGGACTTTGGAGGCTCCCCTCTGATCCAAAGATCTAACCCAGTTTCCCTCTTCATGAAGGTTTTGTGAGATTTAGCCCACCTGATTTGGTTTTTAGTAAAGGACAAGAATGCCTGAAACTATATGTCCCCAATAAAGGGACTAGGGTTATATTTTCTTTCATCTTCCAAAATGAAGTTATGGAAGTATAACTCACACAGAAAGTATTGTACCTTCTCTTCCTGCTCTCTAAAACATGAAATAAACTCAGGTACAATGGTAAATGTAATCGGTTTACCTTCTCTAATGGCTTTCACCCTCAACAACATGTAACGTTCCAACAATAATAAATTATAATTGGTGGCAGGAGCTCTGCAATTGATTGCACCACTGTATACATCACAAATCTCTTTGATTTGCTCCAAAGGTTTTTCCAATTGGGTTTGTACCTTCTTCACCTTCCCTTGGGTTCTGGTGAGCTCATCATAGGTCTCGCTTTCTATTGCTAACATATCCTTCAACTGTCTAACAAGCTTTTGATGTTCATCCATAGTGACCATCTCATCTATGGGTTGAGTCAATGTTTGTTGGGCTTGTACCAACTCTACCTTTAGCCTATCAATGATGGCACTCTGTTCCCGAGACTGAAATTCTTGATATTCTTCCATAGCTTCCATCTCATCTTTGGATTGAGTTAATGCTTGTTGGGATTGTATAAGCTCTTCTTCCATTCTATCAATGATAACACTCTATTCTTAAGAATGAGATACTTGATGCTCTTCCATAATCATCAATTCATTTATTTTTTGAATCAGGCTTTGTTGATACTGCATCAATTCTTCCTCCAATTTACTAAAGGTAGCATCCTGCTCAAGGGATTGAGTTGTTTCCTTTGAGACTGGGGTATCTGTATGCACCTCAACATCAATTGTTTCTGTAGGGAGCATTTCTTCTACGGTCATCATTTCTTGTGTTTCTAAAGGAATTACTTCCTCATTCTGAGCTACTGCATCCTCTATTATTATTTCTTCAGGATCTGTCTGTGTCCCCACAGAGTTTGTAGTGACTTATCTTTTAGGAAGAGGGTTTCATCTCCCTTGCACTCTGGGCCTTTTTTTTTCTTTCCTTTATGGTACTTGTTAGTTTGTTCTAGCTTCTTTCTTAATTCTTTAATAATTTCCCTGAGTTTGCCAACTTTCTGCTTTAATACTTCAACCTTTTTAGCCCTTCTCTTCAACAACTTGTTTTCCTTTTTTATCTTTCTAATTCTCTTATGGATTTTGCCTGATTTCTATTTGTGAGGGGTCTCAAGGTCTTCTTCATTTTGGTCAGCAGGTGGTTGTTCCTTTGTTCCTTCCAAGTGCTCTGTCTGTTCAAGAGGACATCTTTCCTCAGGATGAGGTTCTTCCTATGTTGCATCCTCTGGGAATGACACTTCAATATCAGGAAAGAAGAGGCTCATTCTTGGTATTCTTATGGTTTATTTGTGTCTCTGTCAATTTAGGTACCTAAGCTCCCTAAAACCTGGGCTATTTCTACCTCATAGCTTTTCAAAAAAAAAAATTTCAGGTGCCCCAATGTTGGCTGGGTGTCTTCTTGACTGTTTCCTTGTGAGGTTTGTTCTACCTGCTCAATTTCCTGAACATTTTCATGTAAGGACTGCTCTGTAATGTCTTGAATTTCTTTAGGTTGTTTCATTATGACATTAATTTCTTCAGTCATTTCTTGAATTTGTTTGGTCATTTCCTGAATTTCTTCAGGCTGTCTTATCCGTCTGCTTCTCCTTTTCCTCTCAATGGGGGCTTTAGGAGCAGTTTTTGCTCTTTTCTCTTTTTTATTAATTCCTCTTCTTGTGAGGTCTGAGTATCTATAATTTGGACGCGGTCAGTCTCGACTTTGGGTTGAGGAGGTGGAACTTCTATTTGGGCAGTGGCCTCCTCTTCCTGTCTCTCTTCAATTTTATGTGGTGGGTCTTCATGATATAATTCATGTTGTTCCAATTGTAGAGGTTTGTTGGCCTCAATAAGATCACCCCATGTTAATTAAGTTTGACTCAGGGCCTTATTTACTATCAGTTTAAATAATCCATGGTGGCTGATGATAGTAACATGATCCTTGGCCTTCTTTGTTCTTATGGCAACCGCATGTAACATGGAATTTAGAAAACATGGTAGATTGATTACTAACCGTTGTTTGAGTGCTGCTAGCAGTTTGAGGTGGCATGTTTGGATTACATCGTATCGTCGATCACAGGTGATGTACCTCTGAATTACCCCTACCAGTTCTTTCCATGGTTTGCTGAGAGTGTTGGGGTTAAGTCCCTTTCCCTTTTTATCCAATTCTTCTCTAGGGTCTATGAAAGATTCTACAACTTCTTTGAGCATTGTATATCTTCCTGTCCATTGAATTCCTGTGTTAGGGAGACCTGTAGCCTCTGCTAAAATTTCCGAAGTAACTGGAATTTGTATGTCTCGAACCATGGAGATTTATCCCTGCAAGTTCTGAAAGAATTCAAGCATGATGTTTGTATCATATCCTTGCAACCAATTGAAGTACTCCATCCACCATAGAAGGTGTAGGATTTCTCTTTCTTGCTTAGTTACCTGTAGTAATGTTGGCTCCTTGTGCACACTTCGGCCACCCATATTTCTGTGAGAAAATGAGAACGACTATCGTTCCTGGTTGCGAACTTGGTTAGACCAACTTGGAGGAAATATTAACAAAAATAGAAAATATCAGAGAATAGAAAGTGTATAAAAATGTGGGTTTTCCATTTATTACAATCATTACTATCTTATCGGAAAATGTGTCGAGCATCCACTCCCCTCATTAATGTAGAGGTCAACCTCGACTGTTAGTGTAGGTGAATGTTATGAGTGTAGGTATTTCCAGTGAGAGGTAATAATTACGTTTCCGTGGCCGGTGGGGACCAATCATGTATAATTTTTAAAAAAGAATATTAACGGTAATCATAAACAATAGTCCTCTTTCGTGGGAAATTCGATTTTTTTTGTGTGCCTATGCTCAAAATGTTTTAAGGAAAAATAAGCCGAATAAATTAAATCTGTATGTTTAAAAATATTCCACATATCATAATGTTGTTACTTTTCCCGAGTTATTGAATATAACCGAAATGATAGCCTCGTTATTGAGTAAAGGAAATCTAGAGACACACATAAACTTGGTGTTTTTAAGGTAAACTTCCATACCACAGGCAGAGGCACTGCTGCCAGCAAGCGTCCATAGCCTCGGTAGGGTTTCCTTTTAACCCATAGATGAGCTTGTATCCTTAATAAATATTTGAATTGTCTTTTCCCAAAAAGACCGCTATCTTGGTTTGGTAGCCAAATGATGATAATTCCACTCACTAGACTGTAACTTAAGTGAACAAGCTAGCTCGTGATGAGACCCCTTGTCCTTTGACAAAAAAAAATGTCAAAGGCAATTGCCTTGGTGTGGTATCCATAGTGGGAATGTCACTTACGTTATTATCCTATGATCGTGGTAGGTTGGTCGTGATGATACCCCCTATTCTTTGTGGTAGAAGTTTATTACTTATATTTATTTGTTTTTATTTTTTTCTTCATTTTTTTTTTTAGGGCTCTATTAATGGAGGCTCATCTACTCCTTAAGAGTAAGGGATGGTGTAAATAAGTGTGAGGATGCCAAGTAAAAGTGTGCTTAAGAATCCTTATTATAATATGAAGGTGAATTATCATTCAAGTATATTTGTATGTATATAGGGAAAAGAAACGAATTATGGTGGTTACAGATTATGAACAAGATTTAAGATATTGTGAAGAAATTAATCAAAAAACAATTTGATGAGGTATGAGAGATAGTCCACAAAATAATGACAGATTGTTGCGATGATAATTAGAAATAATGTTGGTGAAAATTACTTAGTGAAAGTTGTACCCCAAAGGAATGTCTCACGTTTTAACAACATGAAGGAAAGGAATGGAAACAAGGAAAAACACAGAAGGAACAACCACTGTGCCTTTTTAGAATGCACAGTGGGACCCGAGATGAAGGAATGAAAATCACGATGAAGGGAATGATATTTTCTCCATTCAAATGAACATCAACGATACTCAAAGGAATAACAATCGTGCGAAGGGAACAACAGTTGTTCCATTCAAATGAACACCAACGATACTCAAAGGAACAACAATCGTGTGAAGGGAACGACAGTTGTTTCATTCAAATGAACAACAATGATACTCAAAGGAACAAAAATCACGCAAAGGGAACGGTAGTTGTTTTGTTCCAATGAACAACAATTGTACTCAAAGGAACATCAATCGCACGAAGGGAATGACATTTGTTCCGTTCAAATGAACAAAAACTACACTCAAAGGAACAACAATTGTGTGAAGGGAATGAAAGTTGTTCCATTCAAATGAAAAACAAATACACTCAAAGGAACAACAATCACAATAGAGGAACGACATCTATTAAATTTTTAACCATTTGATTAGGTAATTTTGGAAACCTCCCATGGAAATATATTTTTGTTGAATCTAAGGATGATTAGTCATCAACCAAATTCATTCAATTGTGATGGGTCAGTTTATCAAGTATTGGATGGTTTTTTAATTTCATGAGTTCATTATAGTTGCTTGATCACTGCCGCGGAACATGACATATTAATTTTTTTTTGAAAGACAGGTTCCCTCTTATAAGATAAAGCAAGAGTACAAAACATAAAAGAGTGATAATTGTGTTCATTACAATCATCTTCCCTAGTTCTTATTTTCCCAAGTGAATTTCATAAAACTAAAAAAAGAAAAACTAACAACTCAATTAGATCTACAAAAAAACTATATATAGTATGTATAGTGTCAACAAAATTCATCGTTTATGGAGTTGGAGTCGCTGGTTTACCTTCCCAGCCAACCAAAATCTGAACGGTAGGGTCCTTAGTTACTTCCTGGTAGAAAGATTCTTTTGAAGGCGATTGATGGTAGAGTCGTAGCTGGTGTCCATTGACCAGAAATGAAGATCCAGACCCATCGATGGTACTTAAAGAGACCATGCCATTATCATGGATTTCATTAATTTCATATGGTCCCAACCACCATGTCTGTAATTTTCCACGAAAATCCTGAAATATGGAATCATAGAGAAGCGCCCAATCACCTTTCTTGAATGATTTCTTCTTGATATGTTTGTTGTGCCAAGTCGCTCTCTATTGTTGAATAACAGATGTGCGCTCCACAACAGACAGGCATGCTTCATCCAACTCATTGAGTCATTGAAGGCGTTGTTTATGTGCTTCTGTAAGATATAGTCCAATTTCCTGGGCCATCCTTAGGGTCTTGATCTCAAATTTGATTTTGAAGGTGGGTTCTTTACCATAGACTAGGTGATAAGGAGAGTAGCTAGTGGTGTTACGCCATGTTTTGCGATAAGCCCATAAGGCATTTGGGATCTCAGTAGCCAAATTATGGGAGTTTGTTGAGACAGTCTTTGTCAGGATTGCCTCCAGGACCTTATTGGTGGTTCTACTTTCCCGTTTTCCTATGGGCGGTATGGAGAAGTAACTTTGTGATTAATATGATAATTGTTCAGGGTGGTGGTGATTCTATGAGCTATAAATTGTGACCCCCCATCAGTGATTACTTCCCTAGGTAGTCCATAACGTACAAATAATTTGAAAATAAATTTGATGACTACTTCTGTTGCATTTGGTAAGGCTTATGCCTCTACCCATTTGGTCATGTAGTCCATTGAAACTAGAATATAGGCCTTCTGATTTGACTTCGGATTAAAGGGGCCAATGAAGTCTAGTGCCCATCTCTCAAATGGTTCTGCGACTACTTGTGATTTCAAGGGCATTTCATCAGCTTGACCTGGTTTTCCCATCTGCTGACAACTGTCACAGGTCTGGATGTATTTCCTCGCATCTTTGAGTATTGAGGGCCAATAGTAGCCCATCTGTAAAATTTTGTGTCCAGTCCTGCGGTCTGCAAAATGCCCACCACAGGGATCGTCATGTCCTTCCTTCAGTATGTCTTAGATTTTGTCATCTCGTACACATCTTTGGATCTGGAGATCAGTTCCTGTGTGGAAGAGATATCCACTAATCCAAGTGAATCATGCACTATGCTGGATGATCAGTTTTCTTTCCCTTGATGATATATGTGCCGGTAATTTCCCTGATTCCAGATAATTTTCCACATCAGCATACCAAGGTGGCTTTGTAGTAATGACAAACTGTTTCTCATTTGGAAATTGATCTTCAACTGTCAAGTAGTCATTTATTTTGGGTATGCAGGAGAGGAAGTCTGCAACAATATTTTCTCTCCCGGGTCGATCTTTGATGGTGATGTCAAAATCCTGCAATAGTAATAACTACCGAGTCACCCATACATTAGTAATCAGTTTATTAGCTAGATATTTAATAGCAGAATGATCAGTATACAGAATAACTGGATATCCTGTTATATAATGACAAAATTTATAACAACTAAAAATTCTTTTTCTGTTACTGTATAATTAAATTCATCTAGAGAAATATTCTTGCTAATCAAATAAATAGAATAGGGTTTCTTGTCTTCTTCCTGTCCAAGGACAGTGCCTATGGAAATATATGATGCATCGGTGGAGATGTGAAATGGTATTTTCCAATTTGGTCCCCTCAACACCGATGTTGTTGAGATCAGCTTCTTGAGTCCCGCAAATGCCACTTCACACTTGTCAGACCACTTAAACTCCACATTACTTCAAATCATGTAAAGGTGCAGTGGTTCTTGCAAAAGTTTCCATAAATCTGTGATAGTATCTTGAAGCACCAAGGAAACTATGTACCTCAGTTTGTGTGCGTGGTGTAGGTAGATTAAGGATTACCTCTATTGTTTTTGTATCTACTCTAATTCCATGTGAAAAAATATAATTCCCTAGTACCACACCTTCCGTCAGCATCATGTGACATTTTTTGTGGCTTAAGCATAACCTGGTAGAAATGCATCGTTCTAGTACCTTCTCCATATTATTCAGCACTTAATCAAAGTCTTCGCCATAAGGAGTGAAATAATCCATGTAAACTTCAATCCCTTCACTGATCATATCGTTGAATATGCTCAGGATGGCCCTTTAGAATGTGGCTGGAGTGTTACATAGTCCACAGGGAAATACTCTGTATGCAAAGGTACCCTAGGGGCATGTGAATGTAGTTTTATCTTGATTTTATGGGGCAATATGGATCTGATTGTAGCCACTAAAACCATATAGGAAAGAAAAGAATTTCTTCCCTACCAAAGTATCCAGGACCTGATCGATGAAAGGTAAGGGGAAGTGGTCCTTTTGAGTGTCTTTGTTAAGTTTCCTGTAGTCGACACAGATTCTCCATTTCCCATTTTTCTTGGGGACGATCATGAATGGGGAAACCCACCGAGTATCTGAGATAGGATATATAAATCTACATCCAACAACTTTTGTAATTCTTCTTTTACAATATCCCTGAGGTGGGGATTCAATCTTCTCTGTAGATGTCAGATAGGTCAGACATCTTTCTCAATATAAATGTGGTGTGTGCAGAGTTGCGGATCAATACCTTTCATGTTAGAATACACCCAAGAAAAGTCTTGTTGGTATTTAGAAAGGACTTGAATTAGATTTTGTTGTTTTTTCTCATTTAAATTGGCATTAATGTTCAGAGACTTTCCTGGTGCAATCTCAATGGATTTGTTTTTATGTACGATGGTAGTCGAGATTTGTTGTTCCATTAAATATTCCAGCGAGTCTCCCTGTGCTTCACAGTCTAGAACAACTTGGAGCATCTCGCACATTGGGTTGTTAATAAACCCACTGATTATGTCATCCTCTAACTGGTTCTTGAGCCTGAGAGCTTCTTCCAATGTGACAGGGGCTCGTAGATCCTTTTCTGGGTATCGTGGTGGTGGCAATTGTGGATATATGAAAGTCGGGCTTGGCTTGGTTGGAGGATATAAGATGATATTTTTTGTGACACCTCCTCTAGAAATTGTCATATTACTCATTCAAAATCCTATGTATGCATATGTTGTTGTGAGCCATGGTTTGCCCAATATCAATGGAAGCCCTTCGAGTCCACTTCTTGGGTTGATGATGAGGAAATCCACTAGATAATCCCAAGAGTTGAATGATATTTCTATATCATGTAGTGTGTTGACTGGTCTATCCACTGATCGATTAGGAAATTGTAACATAATTGGGTTGGGTTTGAAGGAGTCAAAACCCAAGGTGTTGTAGGTTTCCATAATCAGGATATTGATGGTCGCCCCCAAATCAACTAGTGTATTTGGAAAAGAACAACCCTCGATCTGAACTGTTACTATGGGGTTTCCTGGATTTGCATATTTGACTAGTTCTTGTCTACCTAGAATTAGATCAGACAAGGCTCCTACTACGCGAACTGTTGATGATGAATTTTCAATTTTCCTAATAGGCTTCCTCCCACATAGTTCCTTGATTGTCTTTACATAAATTGGAATGTCTTGTAGAGCCTGCAGAAGTGGGATCTTGACATATAAATTCTTGAGTTCCCCTACAATGTTGAAGTTGGGATACACGACAGGTTTTTCTATTATCAATCTTTCAAGGAATAGATGGGAAGGAGTTGCATCCTTATCAGGATCCTGTGACTCGACTCTGTTTCCCCCCTTCTCTATTTCTTCCATTATTACCATAGTCAAGAGTGTTATTTATGGTTGTTTGTTATTTTCATTCTCATGCTCTTGGAAAACGTTACTTTCTTTAGGAGAGATTATACACCTCGATCTCAATCGGAGTTCGTTGTACCCTACCGATTTGGTTTCCCCTTACCCATTCTCCATAATCTAGAGAAGATGAGCCGGTCTGTTATTAGGATTTGGGTGGGATTGGGCTGGTAATTGAGGGTGCAATTGCGATTGAGGGTTTTGGGGTAGTTGGAGTGGAGCTTGCAATGTAGGCTGGTTTTGAGGGGCCATCCCCATTGGTTGATTGTTTGTCCCTATGGGGCACTGCCAATTCTAGTTCCAATTTGGGTTTTGGGCAGTTGTGTTGGGCCACTGCGAAGGGTAGGGGTTTTTATTTGATTTTTTCCATGATGAAGTGGGGTATTGTGAGTTAGGCCAAGTGGAACTTGTAGTTGGTTGATTTTGCCAGATGGGATTTGCAGCAGGTTGGTTCGACCAAGTGGGATTTGTAGGTGGGTATTGTTGGGGTTGCCAGTTCTGATTAGTAAACAGTTGGCCCTGCCATACATTACCATAATTTTGTTGCTTATTATAATGTACAAAAAATAAAGAGGAGGGGTCTTGTAGTGTATTTGGAGGCCGGGCCTACCATTGATGACGCTGAGCCATCATATATAATGGTTTTGTTTCCTCTTCCACTTCTCTAAAGACAACTTTCAGTCTAGGGAGAAATGGGCATTTCTCTGTTGTGTGATCCTTGGCGCAAATAGTGCAAACCCAAACCACATCCAAAGGACATTCCCTTGGACCATGTTTTTTTCTGCATGTGTGGAAAAATATGTCCAAAGTCTGTTCTGCTTCTACTTGTTTATGTTTAGCCTGCAATAAATCCAATTGTGTAGTTAGAGTGCTCAAAATATCTATTTTGAAATTTTCTAAGAGATTACCAACTTCAGCTCGTGTAACACCCCCACTGGTAATATTGCTATTTCGGGTGAGGGAAGTCCACATTCCTGATCTGGTCTGTGTACTTCCTCATGAGCACCTGATGCAAAATAGAACGATGTTATCATAAGTTTCTTGATAAATGCCACCCTTCCCCATTAAATTCAATGTTTCTACCCATTCATCTTTCATTCCTTTTATCAAAGTGGCTTTGAGCACTTCACCTAGTAATGTTCCATAAGGAGACCTTTGTAAATTATATTGGAATCTTTCAACATATTCTTTGAACATCTCATTTTCTTTTGCATTCATTCGAAAGATTTCATCTTTTAGGTCCCTGGTCCTACAATAATCCTGGTATTTTGTCAAGAAGGCTTGTTTCATCTCATCCCATGAGTTTATAGTTCTGTCTCCCAATCCCATAAACCAATGTAGAGTTTCTCCTTTAAAAGTGGAGGGGAACATTTTTAATTTTTGGGGTTCAAAGGTGTAATCATAGCCTCTACATAGGACATCAAATTTGAATAATAATGTGTTCGGGTCTTCTAAGATAAATCCATGGAAGGTTGGAAGGTTCTGTAGGGGGATTGCTTTCATGGGGGAATTGGCAATTGGATCAACTATCAGATATTCCAACGTGGAGGTCTGGGGTCATTGTTGATTTGGTTGTGCTATTTGGTCAAAGATATGCCAATAATATTCAGGAATGTCTTAGCCTGGGTATTATTTTGATTGATTAATTGATCCCCTAGGGGATTTGATTTCACTCCCTCTATCTAGGATTTTGGGTATGCCTTCTTATTTTAAGGGAGATTCAGGATTAGCGGGTGGTGATGGGTCTGCCTTGGAAACCCCACTAGTTTCTCCTTCTCCTTCCTCCAGATTACAAGAATTTCCCTCTTCTAAAGGGTTGAGGGGTGGAATATCTGTGCTTTGAAATCTTTGCTTAGTCCCTTTATTTTTTCTATGAATCTCAGCGTGGGTTGCAGTTGGTGAAACTGCTGCTTGAGGGATTCGGGTAGATCCTTTCCTAGGCCCAACCAAATCTTGAGATTCAACTTTTTCAGATGATTTCATCTATGAAAGTGCTTATCCCAGGGAGCACCGAGCCCTGGGCTTTAGTATTTTTTGGTGGAGGTTTTGGTTTTTCAAGATCTTTCTTCTTAGTCACACTTCACACAAAAAAAAATTCAAAAGAAACACCTATATAACCTCTTAAGTGTCAACTATAGGTAAGCATTGGCATAAGCATATTACTTGTTTCTTGCATAGGTTCTTACCTTCCATCTTCAATACCTCGTCCTCCAGAGACACAACCTATGCTACCTTTGACATTCTCCCTGACAACGACGTAAAAAAGTTGGGCTCTAAAGATGTCTAAACACAACCTTAGTTTAACATTAATTTATCAACCTGAGGATTTGTCTTTTATCTCAAGAATATCAACAAAGTCTATGCAGATAGCTTGTAGAGGCTAAAATCGCACAGTTAAATAAAATCTAAGTTTATCAACAATCAAGTTCCTTAAATGTTCATTAAAGATTCTGATACTAAGATCTTACTTAACAGAATTGAAATCTGATTACTAACATGCTACGAATGAAAAGGAACTAACTAATCTGTCGAATTCGTTTAACTAAAAAGCAGTAATTGAATATAAGTGAAGACTTGCAGAATTAACTATCAACTATGAATCAAATTGTTGGAAAGGAAATAGCGAATTAATCTATCTGTGGAAAGAAACAACAATTGTAATCTAATCAAAAGGGACAAAAAATGTAACTTAACTGAAAGGAACAACAAATGTAACTTAATCGAAAGGAACATCAAATGTAACTTAATCGAAAGGAACAACAAATGTAACCTAATTGAAAGGAACAATGCGTATGAAAATGTGAGGAACTGTCAAGCAGTAAACTACAGTAATGGAAGTTGGAACATAAATCATTAACACTCGAAGGAAATGTCTATCTTCTATACACAAACAACATAAAATCATTAACACACTTATGAATTTATCTTAACTATTGTGAAAGATATTTGAATCATGAAAAAAAAATCAAACTGATACAATTATAGATTGAGATAGTAACTCCTTCAGACTGGGCCCTTGGTCCTTAGAAGCACTACTACTAGAAACTCAATATGTAGAAATGGTGAAAACATTCAAAGATTTTATTTATTCCATAACTAGTACAACATTTAAAAAAACTGCTTGCGTAGAGAAATTCTAATTTCTGAATACTTGGATGGAATTCTTAGATATCCTTTCAGGATCTATTACCCTCTATATATTAAAATAATCTAGGTAAATTAATCCATCCTGAGGATCTAGAGATCCTCAGGATTGCTTTACTATTATAAAGTTACAAGATATAAAATCAATCATCTTCAAAAATACTTTGTGCCAAAAGTCCTCAACCTCCAATAACTTACGCATCTTAAATATCTTCTTTTCTATCTCGGGTTTGACAATGTTTATCCATTCCTATAACAAAATTGAACAATTCCAATCGTATTTTAGAATCTATTTAATGTAACTTCAATAATATTGCTAGAAGACATATTAGTCATTTTCTATCCTATTTATCCCTAATTAACAGAAAAGTCAATCAAGATTATATCATGAACTATGGGAATAAGGAAGATATTTGTACCTTTTTCATAACCCAACACATACCTTGAAAGTATTTATCACTCAAGCATAGGTATGCCTGCCTTGGGTTTGAAACATGTCATAATATTTGTTTTATGGTTGTTTGCAGCTTCTATCAGGTTCTCTGAGTCTGTACCATTGAGTGAAAAAGTCTACAAAGTACTTCAGTCATCCGTTTTTGTCTTCTAACTTCACACTTTGGGGGGAATCTGTTACACATAAAAATTACTCACTTTAGTGATGACCTATTGTCGTCATGACTAGTGTCGCAAGTGTCACATTATTGGCCTTAAGTGTCACAAGTGTCGCAAACATCATACTACCATATTTCCTATGTCATGTCTCTAACGACATCACATGGACACTTAAGACACCTTCAAAGGATGGTTTACGGAAAAGAAATCATTTGATGAAGAGTACAAATAATTTTCCATGAAGAAAACCACTTAAAAATGATTTTTGGAAGGAAACGCTCCCCTACCCACTGTCAGGGAGTGCCAACGCTCCCTAGCCTCCTTTGGGGGAGCGTTGCAGCACCCTGTACACCCTTATGGGGGAGTGCTAGGATTTTCTGAAGGAATTTTGGGCATCTCTCCCCTACCCACTATCAGGGAGTGCCAGTGCTCCCTAGCCTTCTTTGGGGGAGTGTTACAATGCTCTGTGCACCCTTTTGGGGGAGCGTTGGCCTGCTTGAGAAAATTTTGGGATGTTGAGGAGAACTGGGCAAAATCCCCCTTATCTTAGAAATCAGTTGGATTTGAATCTAAGGTAAAGGCTACATATTAGGGAGGATCAAGAAATGATGGAGAAGGATCATCAACCTATCCCAATAATCTCTAAGGTGGTTGGGTCTCTCCAAGCTTATATAAGAAGGCCCTGTCATGGTAAAAGCATATAGAGACATTGTAAAGAATCAAACTTATGATATCATAAGGGAGATATCATTGAAGCATCATCATTATATGTGTGGATTATTTGAGCAAGGGTATGGACAAAGAGATATTGGTGAAGATGTTTCACCTACATCTATGGCTATAATCATTTCACTTTGTTTTCATTAATATAAATGTATGCTTGGCCTGTTTCCTTTAAAGTTTGTGTACATTTCATGAACTTGTTTCTTTTATAGATCCATTATGAAGCTAATCATGGTAGAGTAGGAAGTATGTTTTGTTGTTGTTGCTCATTTTATTGTAGGAACTTATGAATAACTTGGATATCAAGATCAACTTGGATTGAGCAAGGACAAACATTGGTAAAAGGTATTTACCCTTATTCCTTCTTCTTCTTTGAATAGTTTAGCTTCATGAAAAGGAATGTCAATGTCCACAATAGAACTTTTCTGTCTTGGTCATATGGTTCTAGTATCCAAGAGGAAATCCAATTGTCCACAGGGGGATTTTCCTGTAATAGGCATGGTAGCCACGACTGATGAGGTGGGAATTGATTTTGGTACGACATGGAGGTGGGGAGGGTGGCCACTATTTTACGACCACCTTGGCTCATGTGTGGTGCCATATGCCATAGATTATACTACGGTTCCTGTATGGTGGGATGGACTTCCGACATGACCTGAATATGGTTTTTTCTCCTGGAGAGGATTGGGACCACAGAAGTACGTTGGTGTACTTATGTGTTTGTTATTTTGATAGTGCAACATATGTTAATATGGATGGATGTTGATGTTATCGTTTGTTTATGTTTGTAAAAATGTGGGGCCACGAGGCTGAGAGGTGGAGTTGGTTGAAGAGTTGGCTCATCAAGGGCCAGTGAGACCACCATGGGTAGATCCATGGGTGGGAGAGGGATGCCAGAGGGACAAGGATGGTGTGAGGCCAACAAATGAGGTGAGAGTCGGTCGAAGGCGCATATTTGATGATCCAGGTGTAGGGCCATCACATGCTCCTCCGGTGGAGGCTGACAAAGTGTTAGAGGATTTCTAACGTCAGTTGGAGGTGGTATTGTAGGGTGTGACAAAGGGCATATGGTCCTACAATCAGGATGAGAGAGTCCTAGAGCAGTGTATGGCTCTTCTGATAGAGATGCTAACCCTGATCCGTAGAGAAATTGTAGTGGGGGCAGAGATGACTGGGCGACTTCCCCTAGGACCTAGAGGATCCCCAACTGGCGGGGCACCTCTTGTAGATAGAGGACCCAGTGGTGGCACTCTAGAGGTGCCATGAGTGCTATGTTGTATATTTTTTTATTTATATAGTCCTATGAGCCCATTTTTTATAGGGTAGTGTGACACCTATTTTGTACCTATAGGGGTGAGGAGGGCTCACTTGCCTATGGGCGATGTATATGTTGTACCATTTTGTAAACATTGATGACAAATTAATCTCTCTCTCTCTCTC
>ML780413.1:263441-287841 GCA_009831015.1 Picea engelmannii | reverse complement strand
CTAATCTATATGCTATGACAGACTGTTGATGGTTTATGTATGCGTGATGATGTATTGATGTGATAAATTCCAATCTAACACTAGGTTAGCCATGTTATATGTTGTTTGATTAAATTGTCATGTAATATGTGTAAATGTAATTAAATCAAAATTGTGAGATAAAAGTTTAACTTGCAGGTATTTGCAAAAGAGGCAAGGATCGCGGACACGGTACACATTGTTGAGTTGCATGACGAAAAGATGGGAATCTAATAAGAAGCTAAGGTGACGAATGTGGTGGTGATTGGCCTCGGTGAGGAGGCTAATGACGACTATGTATTCTTCTTGGTTGTTGGTTTTTGATCCCAAACATATGTTGCTGGAGTTGAGCAGTTCATGTGAGGGGGTGTAGAGGGCCCAAGCAGACGAAGCGAGATTCTGTGTCCAACGAATAGCTCTGTCAGTGTAACCGATGTGGTAGGTCGATGGAGGAGTCATCTATCAATAACATGAATGGTTGATCAAACATGACGATTGGAGGTGAAAAAAAGACGACTAAAAACTCTACAAATGTGTATAAAGAAAAACCCTAGTGTAGAATGACTATGCTCAAGCATAAAACTTCTTTAAGTACAACCTATTGAAGGGTTCTTTGAGAGGGTATCCTTCTGGAGAGGCCAATATGTATGCACCTTTAGTGAGGCAGTGTTGGATGATGTAGGGTCCATGCCATAATGACTCGAATTTACAATGACCAAGAGTATCGTGACCGATATCGTAGGCTAGGAAGAGATCTCCTTCATTAAATGGGAGAAGGTTGACATGGCGGTCAAAGGTGTCCTTCAACCATTTCTTAGCTACCTCATTGTTTTGTAAGGAAGACCGACGATCTTCATCCCGTGACTCTAAGTTCAACAAGCACATATCCATTGGAGCAGTTTCAGGTAATAGCTCGATGGTGGTGCACAACGTGGGAATTTCACACTCGATGGGGAGGGTGGCTTCAATATCATGGACAAGATGAAACAATGTAAAACTGGTGGAAGTTTTGAATGCTGTGCAATAAGCCCATAACGCTAAAAACAACATATGATGGAAATTGGTCTTATGTTTGTTGACAGTACATTGCAACATGGTTTTGAGGACTTTGTTGACAACCTCGACCTGTTCATTGGAATGAGGGTAGTATGGGGAGACGAAATCATGGGAGAAGCCTAACCTTGAGGAGAGTTTGATGAAGATATCATTCTCAAAGTGTTTACCATGATCGGAGACTAAATGTAGTGGAACTGTGAAGAGGGTAATGACGTGATTGAAGAAAAAATGCATTGTTGTGTCAGCAATGTTATTGAAGGTAGGCATGGCTTCGACCCATTTGGTGAAGTAATCTACTTCCATGACGATGTACTTGTGTCCATTGCTAGATGGAGGATTGCAAGTCATGAAGTCAATTCCCCATTTGAAGAAGGGGTCGACAGTGATGACTGGATGTAGAAGAGCGAGTGGCGCTCATGCTTTGTTTGCATAAAGCTGGAATTTGTCACATCACTTGATAGCATGGATGCAGTCATGAAACAATGTGGGACATAAGTATCCAACTCGAATGACTTTTTGGGTGGTGGACATCCCTGAGAGGTGGCCCTCACAAGAGCTGTTATGGAAATTGTTCAGGACTCTGTCTACTTCGTTGATGGTCAAACATCGATGGAGTATGGTGTCAACTCCACGTCGATACAACATGTCACCGATGAGGAGGTATCAAGGGGCCTGATGGTGAAAGCACCGATAATCGTCGTGAGAGAGATGAGGCCCAAACTTCTATGTCCAAAGGTAGACGAGGAGGTATCCATACTAGGGGTCATATGAGGGGATGTAGAAGAGGTGTTCGTCGAGAAAATACATATTGATGGTGAACTTGTAGTGTCTAAGGGAAACACAATGATGAATTCAGTGAGAACAAGTGCTTTCTTTCTTTTGAGAGTTGAAAAATATAAGTCGTATTCCTGTAGGATGATGATCCATCGAGAAAAAATACCATTAATTTGTCATTGAATAAGCAAGTACTGCATGGGGTTGGAATCTGCCAGGACTTTGGCATTGCAAAGCAAGATATAATAACACAGTTTCTGGACTATGAGGACAACTGTGAGGGTGAGTTTCTCCTCATGATTATACTTCAGGCGTGGTATTGAAAGATTTCTATTGATGTAGTAAATAACATGCTCGTGACCATCATCCCCTAGTTGGATGAGAACTCCTTCTACTGAGACGGCTGAGGCCGACAAGTAGAAGATGTAGTCATGATCATAGTCGAGAGGACTGATCAAAGGGGCGTTGGACAATGCTTCTTTTAAATCATCAAAAGAATTTGGGAATGTTCATCTCATCGAAAGGGGATATCATGATAGTGTAAGAGAAGGAAACCATGCATGCGAGTGGCATAATCTGGGACAAAGCATCGAATAAAGTTGGCTTTGCCTTATAGGATCTACAGTTGGCACAAATTCCTAGGTGGTGGAATTTATGTGATAGCTTAGACCTTGAGGGGGTCTATAGTGATGCCATGTGGGGAGACGATGAATGCAAGGAGGCGTCCGAAAGTGATGCAAAATACACACTTGATGGGGTTCAAGTGGATATTGTACTATTGAAATCATTGAAATATGACCTGTAAGTCATCTAGATGTTGAGTTCATTTTTTGGAGTGCATAGTGAGGTCATCCAAGTAAGCAAGAATGATGCAAGTGAGATCATGGAAAACGTAAGTCATGGCCCGTTGTAACATCACACCTGTGTTTTTTAGTCCAAAAGGCATGACATGATAAGAAAAAGTGCCCCATGGGGTGGTAAATGTGTTCTTGTACTGATTTTCTGGATGGATTTTGATTTGATTGTAGCCAGAGAACTCGTCCATGAAGGACAGGGCCTCGTGGCCTACATAATCATCGATAATTTGGTCAATGAAAGGCGTTGGGAAATTTTCTTTGGGAAAAGCATGTTTGAGCTCGTGAAAGTTGGTGCAGATGTGAATAGTTCCCTATTGTTTGTTAACGGGGATGGGGTTGGAGACCCATGACGTGTAAGCGATGGGGTATATGAACCCTGCAACACGTAGTTTGTCAATTTCAGCTTTGATAGTCATGACTTTGGATGGGTGAAGTGGTCATTTCTTTTGATGTACTAGGGCTACATTAGGCCATGTGTCGATGTGATGTTCGATGATAGAAGGATCGAGGCAGGGAATCTCCATGTATGTCTAGGCAAAAATATCTCGGTATTCCTAAAAGAGATATTTGTAAGCGGTGAGTTCTTCAGGGGAGAATGGGATGCCAATGATGATTTCCTTGACAATTTCGAGTTTGATGGAAATGTCAATTTTGATAGTAGGAGAAATGTTGGGCATGTTTTCTTCTTCAAAAGTATCGGGGGTGGGGATAGGGTTGTTGAACCAATCTATGTCCCTTGATCGAATAAAATCCTTAGTTTCGATTGCACATATGGAGGCTTGGATAGGAGGGTTGAAGGATTCCTGTGAGAGAAAGAGTGCTCTGTGGTGGAGTGCGTTCCATGGGAAATCGGGGGTAGTGAGTTCCTCTAGGATATCTTTGTCACAGTGAAAAATGCGAGAATATAAGGGATCTAGGGAAGTAACATTAGTGACTGTCACCGTGTGATTATCTTCAGGTGGTGAATATGTAGAGAGGGTGTCGCAATTGTGGTGCAATGGTGTGCTTTTCATAAACCAAATGTCCAGATACTATGGGTTGTAAATTTTGGTCGAGGGTAATATTTCTTGAGGGAAATTAACCAGAGAATTGGGCAGATTTAAGGGAAAATCCTCAGAAAGTCTATCCATGAACCATGGAGGGATGGGAAGTGACTCAGGTTAAGGGGAGGTGATGTGAATAGTATCTAGAGAAGGAATATGAGGAATCACTTGCATCACAAGAAGTGGGGTGGTTGGAGGATTTTGAATAAGGGCCATTTGACGACGCCTGTATTTAATGATCAAAGGACACTGGTATGTGAAATCATCAAGTGAGTCACTAAGAGATCAAGGGAACATCATACGTTCATTGAATGAAGTCGTGACATAATGGATGTCGGTGACATGGTTACCCAATGACATGGGCGGAGAGGGGTCTTGTTGAAAGTTTTGGCGTACTACCGTTAGCATCTGTTGAAACTGAGGTAGGGTGGGGAAATGATGAGTGTAGTGGCCATACTATGAATAGATGGCAGAGGTGAATTTGGTTCGTAGCCCTTTATTTCCTGTAGTAGGGGATGCAGTGGTAGTACTATGTGTTCTTGGTGAAGTGATGATTGATGTGGTTGCTTGAGGGATTTGGATCAAATTACGTAACTCGAGGAGAGAGGGACATCTATTTGTGGGGTGTCCCTCTCTCTCACAAAGTTTGAAAGGAGGTTGAACTCGGGGAGGAAGTGGAGCGATGGGATATTTCTTCTTCCGCCTACCCCCAGCTATTGCGATGGTGCTGGAAAGTGGGGGTGAGGGAGGGGTGGTCGGAGTTAGTACTCGAATCTACATTGGCATTCCCTCTATTTGGGGAGGGAGGGATGGTTGAGGAACCATCACGGGTGGGTGTAGATACCATACTAGAATGGTGAGCACCATGTTGGGAAGGGTAAGCATCAAAACTACTTAAAAATTTTGTACTCCCGGTGGGGTCTGAAGAAGGGAATTTGAGTAATGGCTTGGGGGATTGTCTCCCAAACCGAGATTTGACCCTGGGGTAGGGTGAAATTGGGGATAAGTGGTGTCGTAGGGTTCTCAGGGGGTTCTTGAGGTAGGATTTATTCCACTAGCGGGACGCCAAGGAGTGGAGAAGCCTCTGTAGGAGGAATGGTATCTCCATTTTTAGTTTCATTGGAAGATATGACACACACTTGTGTTGAGGGGTGCATCAGCGGTGGTGCTCCATCGTATGCCCCCAACAAATATGGGTCTTTGAAAATTTTGGGGCCCATATCCATGAG
This sequence comes from Picea engelmannii, assembly GCA_009831015.1. Lineage (NCBI taxonomy): Eukaryota > Viridiplantae > Streptophyta > Pinopsida > Pinales > Pinaceae > Picea > Picea engelmannii. The sequence continues at coordinate 282,864 of ML780413.1, read as the reverse complement.
TGGGTATGCTTCGAAATTAGTGTGGACAAGAGGTAAGATGTTATCTACGTTGGAGTGGTTAGGCTCATAATGTGAAACTTGGTCGATGGTGATGATTTTTCTGTTGTGGGGGATCATCGTCATTTGAAACAAAGAAGAGGCCACAACCTTCATAGTGTACATGTAGCTATGTCCAAATAAGATGTTTTAATCGAGCAAGGCATCGATAACCTAAATGTCGATAAGGATGGTTTTTCCTCCAATTTCAACGAGGACATTTTGAAAGAGCCCTTCAGAAGAATATGATCGTCCGTCATAAGCTCTCAAAGTGATGACAGATGGTATTAGCTCAGAGGAGCCAAGTTTCTGTCATACAGTTTTTGACATAATGCATGTGGATGCACCTTCATAAATGATACATTGATGAACCGTGATGTTTCGAATCTTAATTGGTATTTGGAAAGTTACCAAAGTAGGGAGATGAGGTTCCCCACAATATATATTGAATGTAATGAGTCTAGTATGAGCTGGGTCGACTGCCCCCAAGGCGGAAAGTAAGGATTTTCATTGAGTTGGATAGGTTTGGAGGACCTTTGATATTGACATGGCTGCAGGAGATTGCACCAAGTCATTGACCAAAATGTAATCATGTGTCACCCTAGCCTGAGGGTTGTTGACATTCTGTAGTAATGGGATGCGAGGGATGTGAATGGTGGGTTCAATGTTAGGGCATGGAATCATCAAGGATTATCTTTCTATAGCTGGAACTGCTTCTGAAGTGGTAGGAGTAAATTCAAGGGGTGCGTTGTATTGACGATTGCGCATTTGCAGAAGAATTTCTTCTTAGCTAGTTAGGAGGTATTGCGGTCCGCCAGATTTCTAGGGTTTTGATACTGTCCCATCTATGGTGGGGCAGGATGCATCTCCTGTCGGTTGATTCATTACACCTTGGTGTGGAATAGGGTTTTTCAACACAGTCAGGGGTGGTTTTTGCAAATACTATTATGGGGCCTACTATGGGGAAGTCGACATTGGAGGACATGGTGCGTTTATGGAATCTTTCATCTGTTTGAAGTCTACAATTTGGGGGAAATGATGAGTATAATCACCATGCTCACTCCAAAGAGCACAAGGGAAGTTCATCCAAAATTTTTTGTTGTTGTTCCTCCCTTGGTGTTTGTTGTTATTGTCCCCTTAAGGATTTTGATTACCATGGTTTTGGTTGCCCTCAACAGGTTGGTTTTGTTGGGGGTTATTTCTGCTTGGTCCTAGGTTGATATTGTTTCAGTTTTTTCCTTTTTTTGGCATTATTCAGCTGATGGGATGGATTTTCCGTATTTAGTTGTTCAAAATTTTGAAATTGCTGAATGGGAGAGGGTTGAAAAAAGTTAACCCCAATGTGTGGTTGTCTTGGTGGAGGAGCAATTAGATGTGGAGGACCAGGAAATGGAAAATATAGATTATTTTGTGGTAATGACCCATAGGGTGCATAGGAAGGCATAGCGCTTTCACTAGTGCCCATGTTATAAGTGGAGGTAGAGAAGGTACCAAAACTTGGTTGAGGATTTGGGTGCATCATGGGTGCCGACAAGGGTTCACTCATGGGTGGAGGGGGGGCCATAGGATATGGCTGTTGATAAGGAGGGGGAGGGTAATAAGATGGACCTCCATACATCGATGGATATTGGGGTGTACCGTACATATTTTTTTATTGGATGTATGGATTGTGGTGTGTTGTGGTACCAATCAATCCATCCACTGAGTGAGACATCCCAAGTTTGTCCTGGTCGAATGGTATAGGTCTCGGGCATCACATAGTACTGTGTATAGGTATCCTGACTGAGCATAAATGATGTCATACTTTTGAGCCCTGCTGATGGTTTCTTCTTCAGTTTGGGGGAAGGTGGAGGCCACATATTTGGCAAGGATAGAGATGAATGATCTGAGAAACCAATTGAGGCATTGTTCTTTGGTGGTTTCTGCTTTGCATAAACTACGTCTCCGACGCCATTCATGAATGTGGTCAACGATATGTGTGGCTGAGGTTTGTTTAAACTCAAAGAGCAGTTCTAGACCATTGTCATGATGAACTAGTAGTTGAAATAAGGTCAAAAATGTTTTGGCCAAGGATTCAAAAGGTCACATGAGACCTTGATTTTTCATCCACATACCATTTGGCTGATGGACCTATGAGTGTGCATTGAAATAACCTTAAATTAATGAAGTCATCCATGATATTGTTTAAAGAGCACCATAACTGGAAGGTCATGATATGGTTGGCGGGATCATCTCTTTCCTTTCCTTCAAACTTGGGAATGTCTGAAGGTAGTTTGGTAGGCATAGCGGGCCATGTGGGGCCATGCAATATAGGGTCATTTGTGAGCTTACTCAAATTAGGTATGTTGAGGGAGGCCAAATATGGCATGTGGAGTGGCGGTGGAGGATTAGTTTCTTCCATGGTGTGAGCAGGTTGTGTACCTAACCCTTGAGGGGGGTTTGGTGGGTTTGTACTTCGCCCTTGAGAAGAAGTTTTCCCCTTGCCTCCTTGTGAAGGAGAGTTAGTGGATGGTTGGTTTTAGGAATTGGACCCAAGTAAAGTGGAACCAAGAAAAGTTGATCCAAAAATAGTATCACTCACAGGGGTGTGAGATGGTTGATTCGGTGAGTTGGTGAGACTAGGAACTCCTCCTAGGATAGGAAGGACATTTTGCAAGTGTATAGAATGATGGGGATTTTGTGGGTCCCCTATGATGTCTGACTAGGAAAGTGAATGTGTTCAAATGGTGACGAGAGCAATAAATGAACAAGAGACTTGTATAATTTGGACCTTCACAATATATCTCACAATCACATGTAATCAAATGAGCATCATACATAAATCAATTGAAAAATAAGCATACATGTGGGTAGGTGGATTTTTCCCACATGGGAGAACAAAGAAAACAAATGCTCATGTCCTAAAAATATGTAGCATCCTTCCTCTCAAATAGTACTGGACCTTAAAATAACACTCAACAGTGGGGTATAAATCCACTGGAAGAGGAGCTAGTGAAGGATGAAGCAATCAGTTATAATCAGGGGTATAGGGTGCATATCTTGAAAGAGATGGCGATATTTCCCAATAGCCACAAAAAATATGATCAAGGTGCAATTGCATCCCTTAATTTCCACCTCGGTAGATGTCCTAAAAATTTGGCCACTAGGTACCTTGATCAAAGTGCGGCATTTAAATTTTTGGCCTCAGAAATGGGTCATTGGATGGATCCCTTCCAAGAGTTGGGTGACTCAAGGGGGGATGCGCAAAATAACCATACCTTGGCCTTCGACCCTTCCGGGTATCTACCTACCTTATGGTGTTAGGAACACTTGAATTGGAGGATTTTTAAAGTTCCCTATTTGTCAACTTCTAATGGTTGAAGATGTGAGAACCAGATAACAAGGGGTTATTTGGATGCCTACCCCCGAGATCCTTCCTAGACTAAAATATTTATCTTGGTACCTCCTCTGGAGGAAAACTTAGTGAGTTTTTAGAAAAAAATTGGATTTGGTTGTTTGAGATATTGGGGGTTTGAACCAATCTCGTTTTAATTAAGTGGGTGTGGATAATTTCTTCAAGAAATAGTGGGATGTTTCAGACTCCCTTTGGAGGAAACCTACTTCAAACTCCACAATTAGAGATGAAATTATGTGAGTGAGTAGTGATTTTGTGTGTGAGTAGTGACTTTGTGTGTGAGAAAGTGAACAAATGTGCCAATTTTTTAATAAGTTAGGTGTCAATTTGCAGCATGTGGACTTCCTGTGGTCCTTACAAATTTTGATTACCTATCTTACTAGATTCCATTGGTACAACCTTGCGGAATTTTAAAGTCCCTAAAGAACTAACATGTGGACATATTACCAATCCTTTAAACTCCCTAATGTGATTTAATCTAAGAAATATTTTGAAAAACTATCCTAGATTGCAAGCATGTGGGCATGTATGGGCTTGTTACTATAATATTTAAACTCCCCTAGTGATGTAAACTAAGAAAGAAGCTTCACAAACTATCCTATCTTTGCAACATGTGGGCATGTATGGGCCCTTGCAAATTTAATATGTTTTGAAAAGAAACTATGAGGAGACCTAGGGGTGCTTTGTCCTCTCCTAAATATTTTAAGGGAGATGAAATGCTCCCTTAATCACTTTTTTTATTCTCAAGATCGCTCTATGGTGCAAGAGAAGAGCATACTCAATGATTAAAGTTTGATTTCTGGTCCCAATGCAAGTGTTTGTATATGTGATAGTAAAGGATCCCAACTTAACTTTTACAATCAAAACAAGCCCTCCATGTGGTAACTCAAAGAAAAGGAGGAAAAATATGGTTCTTTTTAACCCCCTAAGTGCCTATGTTTTGACTTACCCTTCATGTGGATAGGGAATCTAAGTGTGGTTCATTTTACAATATTGCATAAAAGGAATATTTTGAAGGCTAGTGGCCTTCAAAACATCACAAAAACTCAAAAACTCTTACAATGTTGAGGTTATGGATAGATGTGCGGGTTACAGTTCAGACAAAGGTGCAGTGGGTGCATAGTGTGCAGTGAACAAAAGACTTTTGGGTGCACTGTATGCAGAATGCACAAAGAACATAAGTGTTGTGGGCGCACAATGCTCTGAATGTGCATCTGTGGGCCGAAGCACCCACACATGTTTTGATACATGTCGGGGTGGGGGGGCAGGATTTTAAGTGGAATTCTCCTCTTCTAGCTACAAACTCATATCTTTGCAGGTAAATCTAGGCTGCTTATGATGCCTGCAAGGAAAATGGGTCAAAAAGAAGTGCTCAAACAACCCAAATAGGGACGAAATTGATACCTTATCCCCAGTATGGTCGCCAATTTGTTGTGTCCTTTTCACTGCTTGAATGAGAAAAAGAAGGGAACTTTCAAGTCTAGCTAGGTCTGCTAGATAGGACATAGGTTAGTGTATGAATCAAACAATTCAATCACATGACATAAACAAATGAATAATCTAGAAACAACTAAAGAAATAACTAAATAAATAAAACTAAAATGTATGAGGAAATTAGAACCAAAATCAATCAAACAATTGACCAATAATCATGCCACCAATGGATAACTATATTAGTGGGAAAAAGCCATAGATAAAGGAGGACTTATGGATCCCCTCTTCCTCCTTGAGAGGGATCTTGAGTCCCCTTTGTGAGATCTCTTCTTACAAATGGTAAACTAGAAAGCAAATGATGAAGAAATCCAAGCTTATTCCCTTAAGAGGTGAGGTGAATAGCTTATTGCAATGATGCTAGTCTGCTCCAAGAAGAAACGAGGTTTCTTGAAGGAGAATAGAGGCAACATAACAATACAATGAGATATATCATGTCTTTGAGGAAATATCCAACCGGTCTTTAGTGTGAACAAGGGACCCTTTAGGGCACCCTTAGGTCTTTTACTAGCCTCCCATTCAGAATCAACTCAGATTTGAGAGTCAAATCAAGTTTGGGGGGGGGGGATTACAAGTGGAATTATCCTCTTCCAGCTCCAAACTCAACTCTTTACAGGTAATTCTAGGACGATTATGATCCCTGGAAGGAAAATGGGTCAAAACGAAGTGCTCAAACAACCCAAATAGGGAGGAAATCTATACCTTATCCCCAGTATGGTCGCCAATCTGTTGTGTCCCTTTCGCTACTTGAATGAGAAAAATAAGGGCACTTGCAAGTCTAGTTGGGTCTGCTAGACAAGACAAAGGTTAGTTTATGAATCAAACAATTCAATCACATGAAATAAACAAACAACTAAGATAGAAACAACTAAAGAAACAACTAAATAAATAAAACTAAAATTCATGAAGAAATTAGAACCAAAATCAATCAAGCAAATGACCAATAATCATGCCACCAATGGATAACTATATTAGTGGGAAAAATGTAGAGAAATGAGGACTTATGTATCCCCTCTCTGATGCAACCCCCCTACTCCCCTGTAGGGATACACGACCTCTCGATCAAAGCTCTCTGATTCTTGAGTCAACTGACTCTTTGAAACCTTGATGGTCTTGTTCTTTATCTAAACACAGGCCCTTTTGGCTCTTCGGGGTAGGTCTTATGGTACCCACAACCTTCCCTTTTACTCTCCTATGAAATCTCAGAGTATTAGGTGTTAGCTCCTTTTCTGATAAGACCCCTCTTGATATGACCTTGGGTGATGACCTCACGTGACCACGTGATTGTGGGCATGACCAAAAGTAGTTTGGGATCAAACTACTTTTCAGACCGCAATTTTCTTCGAGCCTCCACATGTCCTCTTACCAAAACCATGGTATGGATTGTGGCCCGCTCTCAAATTTTTAAAGTCTATGCAACTCTTGTCCCCACAATTCTATGGGACTATCGATCTCCCGATCTTGACGGTACTGTCTAAACTGATGGTTCATATCTTCCCTTTGCAAATATACAGACCAGATCTGCCCCTCCTAAATCAACGGATGTGATCTCCTTTGTGAGTCTGGGCTTCTAAATTTTCAAATATCAAACCCTTCTTTCCTCCATACGTCAATATTCTAGATTTGACGATCTACGAACACCTGTCCTCCTCAATCAACGACCCTACTTCTACTTCAAGTGTTTCACCTTTCAACTAGATCAATGGTCCTGTGGCCCTCTTCTCGATCAACGGTCAAGATCTCCTTCAGGTCTCTAGACTTATAATATCTCAAATATCTAACTTCACTCCCCCTCGAAGTACATGGGATTCTGCCATGCATCCTACTGAATCATATGGTTGAGGCTTACTTTGGGACTTTACTTGGAGTTCACAGATCTATGCCACGTTTCTTTTAGATCTGGTGGTCTAGATTCACTTCGGACAATCCAACACTTGAGATTCACCTCAGATGATTTGACGACTGAGATCTGCTTTGGATGATTGAATGATTTAGTTTTACTTCAGCTCTCCAACTCTCTAGGATTCAAGAGTTTCAAATCTCAAATAAAACTTTCTAAGTGATTTCCCCAGAGTCTACGATCTGTCACCATGTGTCCCTATGGATTGGACAGTCCAGATCTCCTTCGGCTCTTCGGGGTATGGGAATCTCAACTCTCAACTGAAACCCCAATGCAATTTACTCGGAGCTCATGATTTTTTGACAAGTGTCCACTCACAAATCGATGACTCTTGGCTATTCGGCTATTCGCGCTTCGAGAGTTTCAAGTCTCAACTGAAAAAATCTCGAATGAATTTCTCGAAGATGATGGTCTACTGACATGTATCTCTTGGAGATCAATATTCAAGATCCTACTTTGACTATTTCACCTCCTCTTCATCCACAAACTTCCAGAGCTATGGATATTGCGCCACCTGTCTTCCTTGATGATGGACGGTCCCAAACTACTTCGAGACTTCAGAACTTTGATAAGTTTTCTCTCCTACGTGTGCGAATCTATAAGGCTTGTGCACCTTCCTCTGATCAGATGACTGTTTATCCTTTACACTATGATCCAACGACCACTATCACTCCTCCTCTTGAGCTTCTGATTTCTTTCGACTTAGAAGATTTATCAGTCTTCAAAGGTCTTGACCTTTGCTCCTCCTACGAGTCTGACTCTTGGATTTTTTCAACACTTATGAAAAGTGATATCCATTCTAATCTTGATCCTTAAATGATTTTGAATTCCCACACACTCCTTGCGTTCATATATTTCGATAACTCAGTTCGAAGGATTTCTTGAAAATAAATTCTTCTCGCCCTCTTGGCGTTCCTCTGTTCTAGTTCTTCAACGCTTAGTCGTTCCTTGATGTTTTGCACTCCTTGAACATGGTCTAAGTTTCCTTTGTTCTCTTTGAACTCCTCTAATTCAATCTGAGACTCAGTCGACACACTCCTTGTGTACGAGATGTACACCTTGCATACAAATTTTAGAAGAGAAGCAAGTGAAACTTATCCATTTTCGTCACGAACTCATACGATCAACTTTCTGAACAATCATAAATGAATTAAAATGAACTAAGCGACATACACAGAATGAAACATTCATTCCATCACACATTAAAATGAACATAATCCAAGATTTGGGACAATTCTGGATGTTCTATTCATTCATGAAACAATTACATACATTGCAGTTCTTCCCTGCGTCTTTCTTCTATTCTATTCTACCCTACTGATCTCTATCTTCCTATCTCATAATAATTTTACAATGTAACAACAAACTATCTAAGGATTGGCTCCACGGGCTCTCATCGTCTTGTCTGCAACCTATCCTATCAAAATCTTAGTGGTTACCTACTTTTTCCTATTACAATAACTACCAGTTATTTCCAGATAAGAGTCAACACTCTATATCTGCAACTCCTTACAGTCCTTCATGACTTTACAAACACGACATATTTAAAAATGTTTTTTCAAAAGTATCTCAACAAATTGATTTACTCCTAAGTTAATTGTTGATTTAAAACTCTGACATGTTGAGATGTCATATATTTTCCTCCATGCTTGTGTCTTTGACTTTGTAGGTGATGCTCCTGCATCACTCTCCCTCCTTGGGAGGGATCTTGAGTCTCTTATGTGAGAGATATTATTACAAATGGTAAAATAGAAAGAAAATGGTGAATAAATCCAAGCTTATTCCCTCAAGAGGTGAGGTGAATAACTTTTTGAGATGATTCTAGTATGCTCCAAGAAGAAAAGAGGTTTCTTGAAGGAGAATAGAGGCAGTGTAATAATACAATGAGATTCTTGAATTCTTAGTGCACCCATGGCCTCCTTTTATAGCATGCCTTTGAGGAAATATCCAACTGGTATTTAGTGTGAACAAAGGGCCCTTTAGGGCACCCTTAGGTCTTTGACCATCCCCTAATTTGGATTCAGCTCGGATTTGAGGGTCAAATCAAGTTGGGAGCTAGTCCATAAGTGGGTGAGGGGCCGAAAGGAACCATAAATGCGTCATTCATAGGTGTGCATGGATATTTTCATACACAGTCTTGCATATGGTGCATTGTGCACTCTATGGGCTTCTTTGGCCAGCGCACTATGCGCATGCTTCCTTTAGTGTTTTAGAACATGTCAAATTTTTGACCAATTGTATAGTTTTCGCCTCTTGGAAATGCTTTTTTGGTGCTACAGGTGAACTAATAGGTGTTTGGAGATGTTGTATTCCTGTAACCATTTGTATGCAATGTCGTGGATGAAATTTTAGTGATAGCATGAATATTTGTGCCCAATATTTATGAAAGAGTGAAACCCATGAGTACCTTACTCAAGAAGGACATAGCCTTCAGATGGGATGAGAAAATTTTGTGAGTTTTTGAAGACTTAAAGAAAGTCATTTCCCAAGCTCCAGTTTTAATTATCCATGACTACTCCTGAGACTTCATGATATCCTCCTTTGCCTCTCAAGATATTGTTGTTGGTGTCGTGTTGCATAAGGATATTGATGATCATGAGAAACCCATTGCATTCATGAGAAAATTCCTCATGGATCCAGAGTTGAACTACTCAATTACTAAAAAACAAGGTTACGCCTCGGTTAAATCCCTTAAACACTTTAGAAGCTACGCTGGATATAAAAAAATCAAGGCCTATGTCCCATACCCAGTGGTAAAATATGTTTTTTCACAACAAGATTGTATGGGAACTAGGGGGAAGTGGGTGTCCAAGATCCAAGAATACGACCTAGAGATAAAACCTGAAAATATCGTAAAGGGACAAGGGCTAGCTCAAATGTTAATAGAGAGAAATGAAGAATCCATACAAATTGGGGAAAATGAACAAATGAACATGGTGGTAAGCGAACTAGAACACAATGAATGGTACTTTGACATTATCTACTACCTCAAGAATGTAACTAGCCTGGACCACTAAATAGATTATAAAAGAACGGCTTTAAGACTCAAGGCCCTGAAGTATTGCTTGACCCAATATAGTTTAGTTTGGAAAAACCTCGATGGATTTCTTCTTAGATGCATGAATATGGATGAAGATAACCACTTATTACAGGATATCGATACATGGTATTGTGTAGGGCACTTTGTTTCCTGTACCACACTGCCCATAAAATTTTGAGGGATGGATACTAATGGAAAAAAATGTTCGTTGATACTCATCGTTATGTTCGCTCCTTCCAACCTTTTTGGTAATTCACAGGAAAGAAAAATCTCCCTGTGCAACCTATAAATCTTGTGGTCATAGAAACCCCTTTCCAATAGTGGGGCTTGGACTTTATTGGTGAATTCAAGATAAATCAAGAAATGGATATCGATGGATTTTAGCTGCCATATATAATTTCACTAGATGGGTAGAATCCATTTCTACAAAGAAGGAAACTGAGGATGTGGTCATGAACTTCTTGGAAGAAATAATTATAATGCAATTTGGGACACATGACAACATCACCACTGAAAATGCCAAAACATTTAGCTCACTTTCCTTGGAAGAAATTTTTTTCAAGAATGGAATCACTCTATCCTACTCATCAAAATACTACCCTCAAGGTAATGATTTGGCAGAGTCAAGAAACAAGAATCTCATGAACATAATTAGGAAGTTTGTGGGAGAGAACAAGAAGGCTTGGGATAGTAATATCAAATATGCTTTATGGGAAGATCACATAACAACAAAGAATTCTACGAGAAAGACTCTGTTCGAGCTAGAGTATGGGTTGGAAGCTAAGATGCCTATAAATTTCCAAATTCCCATCCTCCTCTTTTCTCAACAATATACAACATACCAAGAGGAACTTTAAGAACGAATCGACTAGTTGGTATAATTATATGAATCCAAGAGGATTTCTTTGGGTCAAATGGAAAAGAAACAAGATAAGGTTAAAGAGACTTTTGATCACAAAGAAAATGATAGAAGCCTTAAGGAAGGGGATTTGGTACTACTATGGGACAAGAGAAGGGAGAAGCCTAGTATGCAATAGAAGTTTGATGGATGATGGACAAGACCATACAAGATTGTTGGTCAATAAGGGGTGAATTATTTTAGTTTGTCAACTCTTAAGGGAGAAGTTTTGAGACTACCTGTGAATTCTATCCACTTCAAGCTTTACATACCATTGGAAACATGATGAGTAAGTATGGGTAAGTGTAGGTAGGTAGGCATTTGCATCCATTGTACATACCATTGAATATCATTCTAGTATAGTTATAATTGCATTTACATATTTTCCTTAGTTCATTTGTATATATGTATGTTCATGATCATATGTTAGATTAGATTTTTGAATTTTATTTTGGTTTTATATCATATACGGACAAAGAGTGATATCACCACCATAGATATTACTACTATATTTTGTTGAGATTTAGAAGGAACATGTCATACCAAAGATGTTGAGGTTAGCATGTGCTCTATGGTGAGAACATGTCCCTGAGTAGGAGCAATATATTACTCCCAACCTAGGGGTAACTAAGGAGATCATGTCTCGAGGCCCAAAGGTTGTAGACATGGAGTGGAGAGATCTAGATGGAAAGAGAATAGCCCTGGAGGGGCCCTTATTTTCATTGATGAATCCTACACATCACCAGTAGCACCATCCACCACATTGGCCTAGTTCCCACAAGGCAGGGGGTATTTCACCATGAGGTAATGATTCCAAGTATCATGGTACATATCACTATGATATATAAAGCATTTGAACATGTTGTAAATGATCTTTATTTATTTAAGAACATTTTCTTGGAATGTATGCTCTTTGCATTGTTTAAACCTAAGGGGGGTGTCATTTTGTCCTAGTAAGTTGGTTTCCCTCAAGAATAGGTTTCTACTGGATGGTTCCTTGAAAATTCATCGTATATTCCCAACTGTTATCACACTAAATTACCTTGGGTCTTCTAGTTTGTTTTCATTCCTTTTTAAGCCTTATATTTTAATTTTCTTTTAAAGTTTCATCCCTTTATTAGTTTATGTTTGGTAGGACCCCTTAGATGATTAAAGTTTTGAGTCTTAGCTCTAGTTTGATCCTCAAATTGGTTTTTGATCCTTGAACCATTTTAGCTCATGGCTTATTTTTTGGTTCCTTTCATGACTTGTCCCTAGGTTGATCCCTCCCATGACTAGACTGATGTGACACACATCTCTCCTCACTCATGACCTCATAAGAATGCCTCATCATCCTTTCTTACCTATCAAATCATTTTTTGAATTGGAAATGTTGCCTACTCATCAGGCAGTTCCATAGCGCCTATCCAGTTCATCAAGCTCCCACCTCAAGTCATGATTGCAACGACTGATGTCATGTCCCTTGTTTTCAATTCCAACAGTTAGTTAAATATTCTTTCCATATCTTGCATTTATGAGCCCTGGTAATGGTTTATAATTTTGAAAGGCTCAACAGTGATGCGCTGCACAAATTCACAAGTTCTAATCAGGTGACAAAAGGCAACCAAGTTTGATACTGAAGTGGGTTCGAGGGCAGAAGTTTTCGCAATCTCATCCTGAGATTTCGTTGAAGATTCTAACAGGTGTCTAATCCATAGGTATACCACATTTCCCCCCTCTGCATATTAATTTTCACAAGACATTTGCACTCAGGTTTTGGTTTTCCAAGTTTGCATAGTCGTAAGGGACTCATCTTTGCATGATAGCCTTGTTTTCTTTCTTTTTCATACCTGTATCTTCATTGTCTGTGTCTAAGTTAGTTTATTGCTTCATGCCTTAGCCATTGAAATCACAAGCCTATAAATAGCATATCCTCTACCTATGCATTGTGCTACCCAGAGGCACTACCTAAACCCTCTCTGCCTTCCTTGTTTCCTTTCATCTTGGAGTTTAGCATTTTTACTCAATTGCAAAGGGCCAATTTTGGATTACTCCCTAACTTTTTACACTCCAGAATACCTGTACAAGCCTAAGGGAGTAATTCCCAAAGTCAAGGTTGGCTTACTAATCATTAGTCTATTTAAAAAGGGGTCAGCCTTGTACATTTGAAGCCTGATTTAAAGCTTTCCTAGTCATTACCATCCCTTAATGTTTTTGAAAAAACCCTTATTCTGAGCCATGGAGACTCCTCAATTGAGGAAGACACACAAAGGTGGCAAGGTGGTCAGGACATAATCGGTGGACATGCATCTTTTTTATACAAAACCCATAGCAAGAGAGGCCTTTCAAAGAGCAGGGTGCCTCTCTTTCTGTTAGAACATGCAGAGAGGCCATCCAGAGGTAGTAAGACAGTTTGCATTACATTTTGATGGTAGGAAAACCAAGGTTGGGGATTTGGATTTTGAGGTGACTGAAGCCTCTATGTTAGCTACAACAGGGATCCCCATTACAGGTGAAAAGTGGTTCAAAACCATGGCTTTGAGTTCATCCTATGCAAAATATATCTTTAAACCTTAATATCAAGCCAATGATTTGTCTAAAAGTATGCTAAGGAGTCAATTGATTGAACAATTTGACAGATTATTGAAGATCATACAGAGATATTTTACTTGTGAAGGGAGATTTAACACATTGTACTAGTACCATATAAGGTTGTCGCTATATTTTATTGGTAAGGTTGAGATGAATATTCCCTATTACTTTTTAATAATTATAGGTAATATGTCAGATAGGATACAAGCCAAATCTAAGGATGTGGATTCTAGCCTTTTCCACTCTAGATTAATCAGAATGATAGTCTCTGAGGAATTAGGTAAGAAAGAGATTTCATGGGAGCACTTTGTTGTTGCTTCTCATTTCAATTTGGATCTAGTATCAACTCCTGAATCATATAAAGCAAGCCCTTTTTCACCCACCAGTACTACTAAAGCAGGGTCCAGTAGGAAGAGAAAGGGAAGAGCCCCTATTCAAGTTTCAAAGATCAACAAGTAGGTCACAAAAATTGAGGAGAAAGTTTTTCCTTCTCCACACAGAGATTTTTCACCACCTCCTCCACCAGGGTTAGAAGAGGTGCCTTCTTCTACCAAAGATACATCCAAGAGAGGGAAGAAGCTTCTCTTTCCCTCTTCTCCTCCAACAATTGAAATCAAGGGTAAAAGACCTTTCAAAATGTCATCAATTCCTAAGGAGGTTTTCAAAGAGAAGTCTTTACCAGAAACCCCTATTCAAAAGAAGAAGGGAAAAAGCATTGAAAATCCCGTGGAAGAAAAACAAGAAGCCCATGTATAGAAAGGGAAAGGTAAAAGTACTAAAATACCTTTAGAGGCAAAAGATGAAATCTCTGTGAAAGACTTTAAGGAGCCTATGATAAGAAATGAAGAAACACCTGTGCAGAGGAAGAAAGATAAAAGCAAAGACACCAATAAACCTGATGAGGTGGACAAGACACTTCCCATGTAGGTGGAAGAGGAGACTAGGAAAAAACCTCTTGAGACTGTGTATAACACTACTCTTCCTAGCAGTCAGAACTTCAAGAGACTTATCAGGAAACTTAAAGATGAAATAAATGAAGTGGCTCAATTGAAAAAGGAATCCATGTCTGACAGAGCCAAGATGACAGAGCTTATGGATGGCTACAGTCACACCCTTGACTTGGCAAGGTTTGCAGCAAGAAGGGACCATCCCCTTCATAAAGAACTAAATAATATTTACAGACAGAACAAAGGTTTTCAATCTCAGAACAAGAAGCTAAAGGTAGAGATGAAGCACTTTCAAGATGAGGTAGCCCAAAGAAATTTATAGGTGTTGGTTGAAGCTGCCATTAAGGATGGCAAACCCGGACCTAAGGAGAGAACAACTACACTGAATAAGCATGTCAATTCTAAGAAGAAGAAGTCTGTTGTGTCAATTGAAGATCCTCTTTCTACCAAAGAGAGTGTGAGGTTAAGTTTCAAAATGAAAAAATAACTAGTAAAAGTTAAGCCCCATTTTTTAGGATGGTTCCTTTTTGGGAGGGTTAACTAAATTCAAATATTCCCTCTGCCATCTATATAGGATTCTAAGCATTAACTATTAGATTTTTGGGTTTTTTATAAGTGCTAGCTTCTCCAGTGGTAAAGGGTACCTATTGTACGATCAAGGAAGCTAATTAAAACGGTTTTTTCATCATGAAATACCACCAATTGTTCTGCAGATGTTCAAGATTGAAGACATTGTGTTTTTGGCAATGCTACCTAAACCTACACACAGACACAGTGTAAGTGGTGCTACCTACAGGAACTACCTAATATTTGGCAGAGAACAAAATTTCCATACAGGCGCAACACAATGGCGCTACCTAACTGTGCTACCTAATATTGCACAGAGAGTAGAGTCTGTACATATACGCAACATAGTGGCGCTATCTACAGGTGCTACTGAATATGTCATAGAGGGAAAACATTTGCGCACATATTCAACACAGTGGCACTACCTAAAGACGCTACCTTTTCGCCTTGCAGTGCGCTACCCAGATTTGCTACCCAAGGAAGCTGCCAACTAACACCAGGGATCTAGGAGAACCAAGCTAGCAAATTTTTGATAAATTGATGATGGAGAAGATTGTAGAAACAACAATTGGCATCATGAAGACAACCACATGCTTTTAAAGACACATGGAAAAAAAGGAGCTGTGCAACAAAAGGGAATCAAATTAGTTTGAAGTTCGGTTGGATTAGTCACCAACATTTTCCTGTTTTATAGCATAGGTGGTTAGATAAGTTGTTATATCAAATAAATGTTTAGAGTTTTTCAAGGGAATGAGGCCAAATCGTACCTCCAACTGTTACCTCCCTTTTTTTATAAATAGATAGATTGATTTCTTTAGTGGGTTCAGATGGTTGAACAAGGCTCCCTTAGACTGTAATATTTTGATGAAGTAACTATGATCTAGTTATATACTAGACTTAAGACATTTTGACTAATAGAAATCATCTTCTCTTTCATCTTATTTGCTTATGATGCTAGATGTTCATGCTTTTAATGATTCACATGAATGATTGTGGTGATGTTACAATGGATGTTTGATCATTATGTTATCATGATGTTTATTTATCTTCCTTAGTTTCTCAGTTCAAGAAGATCTTGTGTTAAGAAACTTTCCCCTTAGGATTTTGTAGACTTGATGTTTACAGTAGTCCCTACACTTCTCCTATTCAAGTCTTCCCTCTATTCATACTTACTCCTAAACTATTGATTTAAGTTATCCAAGACCTTGATTGTTGGTGCATGCTAGCCCTGTTATATGAGTTAGAACATTATCATTTGATTCCTTTTCCATTTGACCCTGTAAACATCTTTACATTCACTTATAAACCTGATGGGTACTAGGCTTGCCTTCCATGCAATCTGAAGGTGACACCTAGTGATAACATTCTTGGCATCGTTGCTGGGCAACGATTTGAAGACTTTTCCCTGGGATTAAATGACACAGTATAATAGTCCTAAAGGTGCATTAAAACTCAATATTTTTAATATTGCAGCCTGCACCTGGCGACTCCATTGTTTCAGCTCTTGCACCTAAAGGCAGACATATGAGATCAAATCCAGAGCTGCCTTTGGTTCCATCTGAGGTTGAGCAAGAGACAATAATCAAGAAGGGAAAAGATTCTCTGAAAATTTTTTCTACTACTGCTACAAGTGTTTCTGGTCAGTTTCTTGATTATACTCTTGATACTCTAGTTGTTTTATCAAGTAAGCTTTCTTTAACTTCTGCTGAAGCATCTGAAAAACTTGATTTTGAAGAGTTTCTTGTTGAATACTCTTCCTTTGAAATTGAATTGAAAGAAGAAAAAATTGACATATTTTCTTCCCCTGACATTGAGAAGTGTTTCAGTCTTGATAGTTTTGAATATTTCCCTACTTTAGGATTTGCTACACCTCTTTCTGTTAAAAATTTTGTTGCCAAAGAAGTAGAAACTTCAGCTCCTTTCCAAAACTTACTATCTTCTTCCAAGACTCAGCCTTCTATTGTGAAAACTAAAAACCCCCCTTCATTCGTTCCTTCTTCTCCAACTCTACACACAGTCAAGTCTCCTTCTCCTTCTTGTTCACCAAGAATCCAAAATCAAATGGCAGTTGTTGACCCCCCTGCAAATAGGATGGATTCCATAGTGGCTACAAGATACACTCCTCTAGTCTTACCTCAGCCAGTGAATGCTCTTCCCCCTGAAGAATATTTGAAATACATGCCCAATTTTACTGGAGAAGAAGATATAACAACTGAGGAATATCTTGTTTCTTTCTATAGCTATGAAGATAACCAAAATATTGAAAATGAGGATGTGTGGGTCAGGGTTTCCATTGAAATCCTTTTTGGTGAGGCTAGGAAGTGGTTTAGGGGTTTGGCCCCTGGATCCATTACTAGTATTGAAGAATTGGATGAAGCCTTCTTGAGGCATTGGGGGGACAAAAAAGACTTTTTGTACTACATCACCGAATTCGGATCGTTAAAAAGGAAAGATGGAGAGTTTGTCTCTGACTTTTCTAAAAGATTTAACAAAATGTACAAAAAAATCCCTGACGAGATAAAACCCACTGAAACTTATGCAAAAATCACTTATGCCAGTGCATTTGATTCTGAATTTTGTCTTCTTTTGAGAGAAATAAGGTCACATTCCTTAGTTCATATGCAATATGTTTCCTTAGAGGTAGAATCCAACATATTGGCATCAGATAAGCTCAGGGGAAAATATGATAGGGATAGAAGAAAAACTAGAGCTGAAGCTTCAACTTCTGATTCCTCCGTTGTCCATTCTCAAGTAGATGAACTGACAAAATTAGTAAAATCTCTTTCCACTGAAATTGAGAAATTAAAATCAGAAGGGAAACAGACATATAGAAATGCTCAAAACAATGATAATGGAGGTAACTATAGGAGACCAAATAATGCTCCCCAAATCTTTCCTAGAGATCCCAGAAACAGAGAAAGAGATGATCAAAGGGTACAAGCTCCTTTAAAAAATAATGTGTTTAATGATGAAGAAGAAGAGGAGGCAGAAGTTGCTCTTGAGATTCACTGCTTAGGTGACACAACCCTATCCCCACACTTGACTCAATCCTCTTATGAACAATCTTTAATGGATATTCAAACTAATGAGTTAAGTAAGGGAGAGAAAGAAAAAGAAAATGTTGGTAGATATAATCTGAGATCTAAGAAGAATGAAGAAAAAACTGATGCCCCTAATCAGCCTACTCAAAAAGAAGATTCTGCCAAAGCTATAACAGTGAGCAGTAAGGAAAAAGACTCTCAAAACCCACAAGTTCTGATAAAAAATTCTCCTCCTGAAACCAAAGAGATTTTGAAGCCTTCCCCTTCCTTCAGTTTTGAGAATGAGATCCAGAAAATAAAGATCCTTGTACCTTTTTTTGAATTGATAAAAAATGAGGATTTTAAAAAATATTTATCCAAAATGTTACAACCAGAATCATCTCCAAATGTCACTGACTCAATAAATCTGCAAGATGAAAAACCAGCAGTGATTTTAGGTCCTTTGATAGAAGACAAAGATGACTCATCCCCACCTTTCTACACCTCACTGAATATACATGATAAGGTGATACACAATTGTCTCATGGATTCAGGGGCATCCCACAATCTTATGCAAAAATCTGTTATGTATGAACATGGGTTAGAAGTCACAAATACCTATCATGAATTATATTCTTTTGACTCCAGAAAATTCAAGCATCTTGGAGTCATTAAGGATATGGTGGTGACCTTATTTCATTTTCCCATGAAGAGTATACTTATGGATATCATAGTTGTTGATGTTCCCCCCAAGTTTGGCATGCTCTTATCAAGATCTTGGATAAAAATACTTGGGGGAACCTTGCATATGGATCTCTCTTATGCTACTATTCCTATTTTTGGGGGAGAGCATAGAAGACTTTACAGGGAAGCTCAATTGGATTACATCATTACTGATGAAGCAAACCCCACAAATCACCCCATTTTTTATTTTGATATAGATCTGGGATCTAGTATTTTGCAACTCACTGATGCTCCTAAAGCCCCTTTAGAAATTAGAAAACAGTCCCTCAACTTTTCTGAGGAGCCTTTTCTAACCTCTTCTGTCTGGAAGATGATCTTTGATGGAGTCTCATCCAATGAAGGTGTTGGTGTTGGGGTGATTTTTGTCTCACCAACTCAAGAAACTATATCATTGTCATATAAACTAGAATTTGAGGCTACGAATAATGTGGCAGAGTATGAGGCTCTTGTCTTGGGGTTGAGGGAAGATAAATACATGGGGATAGAAGAGCTATCAGTATTTGGGGATGCTAAATTGATAGTCCATCATATTAAAAATATTTATCAAACAAAGCATCCTAGGCTTAGATCTTACATAAATGAAGTGTGGGATTTGGTGGACAGTTTTTTCTCTGATTTTAATATATCATTCATTCCTAGAGAAGAGAATACCATGGTTGATTCTTTGGCTGTTGTTGACCCAAAAATCTGCTCTGGGCTCAACATGGTGTTTTACACAGTTACTTCTACATAAAATCCCCTTGGTGCTATGGTTCCAGTCAAAGACAGTGGCGGGAGTCATAGTTACTATGGTCTCTGCCCTTGAAAGAGTATCA
>ML780413.1:162713-258577 GCA_009831015.1 Picea engelmannii | reverse complement strand
TCCCCTTCTTTACCGCCTCAGGCGAAGGACCACCTGTGGTGCGGGTAGTCTCTGCCTCGTGCCGAGCTACCAAAGAGGCTGTAACCGGCTTCACAGCCGGATAGGTCGGATCTGTCCCTAAGGACAGATTTTGCTTATAACAGCTGTATCAGCAAGCAACTTAAAAATTCCTATACCACCAAAAATCAAGTATGATGTAGAAGTCAAATACATGCCTTCTATACCAGACAATGTAAAATATTGGAAGGTGTTTGAAGATGATTTAGAACTTAAAATTTTTCTTGAGACTATTGATGAATTTTCTGCATTGCACATTGATCAGGATCATGATTCAGAAGTCACTCCTCATGCTGATGTTTTCCTCAATAAAATTGCTAATCATCATATTGTGCAGCTGCCTAGTAATCATATACCAAAGGGACTATTTCCTTTGAAAATATTATTTGATGGGAATGATGTGGCATTGAAAGGGAAGGTATCCATTGATGATGCAGACAAAATTGAGTGCGATGTGGGCACTGAAAAAGATCCAAAATATGTCAAATTGTCAAGCAAACTATCAGAAGAGCAGAGGGCAAAATATAATAAGTTGTTGAAAGAATTTTCTGATATATTTGCTTGGACTTATGAAGATCTCAGAACTTATGACACAAGCATAATAGAGAACAAGATCCCATTAAAAGAAAACACCAAATCCTTCAAGGAAAAGTTGAGAAAAATCAATCCTATGTTACTGCCTATGATGGAGAAAGAAGTTAAGAATATTTTAGATGCAAAAATTATCATTCATTTGTGGTATTCTGAATGGGTAGCCAATTTGGTCCCAGTAAGAAAAAAGAATGGAGAAATCAGACTTTGTGTTGATTTCCAAAATCTGAACAGAAGCTCAAAGAAGGATAATTACCCTTTACCCAATATGGAGCACATATTACAAAAGGTGATAGAAGAAGCCAGGATGTCTATGGTTGATGGATTTTTCAGATATAATCAGGCCTCTGTTTTTCTAGAAGACAGGGAGAAGACGACCCTTACCACTCCTTGGGGTACATTTATGTATGCCAAGATGCCCTTTGGTTTGATGAACACATGGGCAACTTTTCAGCGAGCTATGGACATAGAATTTATTGGAGAAAAGGATAAGTTTGTTGTTATCTATTTGGATGACATAACAGTGTATTCTTAGTCTGATAAAGAACACTATGATCAATTAATAAAGGTTTTCTTGAAATGTAGAAAATTTGGCCTCTCTTTGAATCCAAAAAAATCATTGTTTTCCATGAAAGAAGGAAAATTATTGGGGCATATTGTTCAGCTGAAGGGGTAAGGATTGATTCCAGCAGGGTTGAGGCTATACAAACATTGTCACTTCCTAGATCTAAAAAAGAGGTACAATCTTTTCTAGGAAAAATCAATTTTTTGAGAAGATTTGTGTCAAATTTTGTTGATTTGGTTAAGTATATCACAACCATGTTGAGGAAGGATAGTGAAATCAAATGGACTGCTGAATCTCATGATTCTTTTGATCAAATAAAAAAATCCTTGAATGAAGCCCTGGTCCTTGTCAGCCCTGACTACTCCAAGGACTTTCTTATTTTTTCTTTTGCCTCTTTTAATATAGTAGCAACAGTCCTATTGCAGAAGAATGTTAAAGGCTTAGAGCAACTCATTGTCTTTTTCAGTAGGGCATTGAGAGATGCTGAACTAAAATATGACATCATGGAAAAACAAGCCTATGCATTAGTTAAAGCTCTTAATTCCTTCAGAGTTTATGTCATGCATTCAAGAGTTATTGCTTATGTCCCATCAGCGTCTGTAAAACAAATTCTTATTCAGCCTGATATAGACGGAAAAAGAAGCAAGTAGATTGCTAAACTACTTGAATTTTATTTGGAGAATAGGCCCACAAAATTGGTTAAAGGCCAAGGTTTAGCCAAGCTCTTGGATGAATCAAATTGCTCAGCATTGGGGCTGAATTTCATCCACTCATGTTCAAAAAATCAGCAGGCTGAGATAACTGATAAAGGTCCTCAAATCACATCTGCATTGGAAAATTGCAGCTAGTACAAGGACATTATATTTTTTCTGCAAAATTTACAGCCTCCAAGTGGTATGGAAAAGAACAAGGTGAGAGCCTTAAAACTCAAATCAATAAATTATTTCCTTGTTGATCAATTTTTGTATTGGAAGGATCCATTAGGAGTGATTTTAAGATTCTTAGACCCCCAAGAATCCCAAAAGATCATGTTTGGCTTCCACGACAGTTTATGTGGGGGGCATCATTATTGGAGAACTACGGCTGGTGCGCCTCTTTTGTCACCTAAATGAGAAAAACAGAGGTGCTTACAAGCTTAGTTGGGTTAGCTAAGCAAGACAACAGTAAAGGAAAGGGTTAGAAGAATAAACATAAAAGACTAAGATAAGAATTAAACTAGGAAGGGAAAAAACAATTAAACTATTGTGCATAAGGACATAAGAACAAGAAACAAAAAAGGCTCATGTCACCAATGGAAAGGATTGTATTAGTGAAAAAAAAACACCAAAGAGAAAGGGGACTTTGGGTCCCTTCTTCCTACAAGGGAGGGCTCTTGGACCCCCAAGATTGAGCTCTCCTTACAAATTGAAAACTTGAAAGAAATGGTGAAAGAATCCCAAGCTAACCCACTCAAAAGGTGATGTGGATTGCCAAAATAGAATGGTGCTAGTATGCTCTTGATGAAAAAAGAGGTTTCCCCAAGAGAATAGCAGCAACATAACCTTGCAAATGAATTCCTTGAAGATGTAGTGCACCCATGGCCTTGTTTTATAGCACCACTTTGAGGTATTGTGCAACCAGCTTTTAGTGTGAAAATGGGTTGTTTAGGGCACCTTTAGGTCTTTGACCAACCACCCAACCGGATCCAGTCGAGATTTGGATGTCAAATCGACTTGGAAGCTGAACCAGAAGTGGGTGGGAGGCCAACCAACATCATAAATGTGTTGTTCTTAGGTGTGTGTGGCTTTTAGCATCCACAATTGTGCATCGTGCACATGTCCACTTTTCCTGCATTTCTTGATGGCGCATGTGTGTGCGTGCCTTGCATAGTCATAGTGCATTCTGATTTTATAACTGGTTGGATAGTTTTGGACCTTTTGAAAATGATTTTTTGGTAATTTTGGTCCATGGGTGAACTAATAGTTGTTTGAAGATGTTGGATTCCTGTAACCATTTGCGGATGAAATTTCAGTGATAATAGATGCTCCTTGATGGATGAGGTTAGGAGCATATGGATAGCCAAAATTAATCAATGTTTCTTCTACTGAGAGTACCATTGTAAGAAAGAGCGATAGTGAGAGTATCAAGAGTGACCCGTTGGAGGGATAAGGGAACCTGTAGGACCCAACCTTTTGCAAGGTGTGGAAAATAAATTGTGTACAAATGAGGTGGGCATGCCCCAAGCTCATGTCATGTAACTCAAAAAAGGGTGTTATACAGTAACTGAAATTGTGTGTTGATGTAGACAATTGTAGCACCCTCGGTGGTGGTTTTGATAAAGGCAAAGGACAATTATGATGAGGAACAATACTCTGAACAGTAGGAAATGATACATGTAAGAAGTATCATGGATTCTGTGGGAATTGATAGGCCAACAAAGTTCAGAGGTCTTTAGCAAATATAAAAAAAACTACAATAGTCACAAAGTAAGACCCACCGTAACATGAGAAAGTGTTGAAGTCGAATGTTGTGGGGGTCAATGATAGCAGAGAGAAATGATGGTTCTCCTTGTGCTGTCCGAGACTCCTCATTGTAAAGGTAATGAGATTCAAGATACTGTCGCCCTTATGGAAACTGTGTTGATGTCGACAAAAAGGGAGACGTGACTCCAAGAAGAAAAGGGATTTGTGAAATCCACTAGGTGAGGTTAGGAACTGAGGAGGTACATGGACAAAGTCAAGATGCGTGGAGACTCAAGACTGCCCTTGGTTGGGGATATATGAGAAGTATAAGTGGTCACAACCATTCAACTAGGTCGAGTGTCAGGGGGACAACGAGACGTGGAATAAGTTGTGCTAGAGGTGGGACAAAGTGAACAAACTCAGAGAGCAGAGGTAGGTGGCCTGTGGGATACTCGTAGTTTATGGACGATGTCAACGAGAGTAGGTGATAAGGAATGCCCCAACCAAGGGCAACATGGGTTGAGTTTTCCAAGAAGGTCGCCAAAGGTGACGACAAAAAGCTATGTAAAATGTTGGAAACAACGAATTAATTACAAAAAGAATTAAAAAATCAGTGGGGATAATAATGTAGATACAAAAATGGGTACCCCAGTGTAAGATGGATTGACATGAGGATGGCACAATTTGGTTAAAAAACAAGTGGAGGGTTGGGGCCCCATAGGCGGGTTTCTGTAGTAGGGAAATGTATGGAGGGAAATCTAAAGATGGGAAAATTGGTGGTGGATGAAATGGATGGTAAATGGTGCTATGGGAGTGCAGTCAAAATAAAACCATGAGGAAGTGCCATGGGAGTCCGTTCGGTAGGCTAGAAAAATGAGGAGAATGAGTATGTGGTTGATTCATGACATGATGTAAGAATATCAAGACTCCCATCCCTAAAGGTTGAAAACAACATAAGTGTCAAAGTGCCAAGGGGGGCTATGAAGGGGAAAAATCATGTGGAGGAGAGTGCTACTAGGTGATAGTACCCAAAATGAAATGGAGGTGACAGTACTGCAGAGCCGGATATAGGGACCCTAAAGGAAAATTTCAGAGGGTGTGACTGGAGATGCAATTGAGATTCAGAGGGAATGATTACATGCCATTGTCGATTATATACTTGAAGGGGTCATGCTAGTGTGTGATGACCAAGTACCTGCACACATGACAACCAAATACCCGACGTGAACAATATCTAAAGATAATCAAACATATAACCGTTTATTTGATAATTTTGAACATGAGCATGCGTACCTGAACGGGGTATGGAAAAATGGCTCCCCGGGGGATAAGGATGAAAAATGGCTCAGGACTGTCTTGATGTAGATGATGGGGTGCTGATCCTATGGCTAAAGATGGATCGAAAAATGGATACTCGGAGCTCCCAGAATTGAGTTTGGAAGTTTGGCAAAAAGGGCCTATATATAGCTGTAGGGCCCACATTGCCACCTCATTTGTACTTGTTGCTATAGTGGTTAGAGAGGAGATTGTGGAGTAGATTCAAAGATTCTGGGAGTGCGAGAAAGCCAATCCGGGAGGTGCGAGAGTCGGGTTAGTGGTCTCATCCTCTTGTACAATAGTTAGGTGACAATTTTTCTATAGGACCGTACGGATGGTTGTACGGTGGGTTTTTAGGGTTGTGGCCCCCAAAATGCGTGGGCGATCAATGGATACCTGCGCATGAATGCACATCTATAATGGGCACATCCGCGTAGGGGGTGCATGCTATTTGGGAAAACAGGTGCACATGGGGTGTGCGCCTGTCCGAAACACAGTCATGCATATGTGTGTGGTTGTGTTGCTGACAATTGCGCATGAGTGTGCAACTGTGTAGTGAACAGGTGTGCACCGAATGTGTTCTTGTGGGATTAACAAGCACGCATACATGTGCGCTTGTGGGCTAAATAGGTGTGCATGTGTGTGCGCCTGTGGGGAAAAAAACCACGCCTTTGAGGCAAAGATGAGGGTGAGAAAAATTATCTCCTTTTTTTTTGGGGGGGGGTGGCAGATTTTGGTGTTTTTGTGATGGATGATCGAGTACTATATATGTGGATGCAGGTGATCATTTGGGAAAATTCCGATCCATTAGAGAGAGAGGGAATGGGCCCGACTGAGGGAGGTTGTGATGGATGAGGAGCCGATGGTTTGTGGTGCTTTGGCGGCCTGTGGGATGCTGAAGTTTTTTGAGTGCCCATTGTTGAGGGCACAAGAGTATCTGTTGCAATTCTTGATCTCGATGTGGAGTCCAGAGTTGCAGTGTTTTATTGTGCATGGGGAGCACTTGAACTTCTCTGCTGAGGAGGATGTTTATTTTCTGACGTATAGGCTATGGGGTAAATGAACCTTGTAGTGTGTAGTTTTTCAATCTTTCCTTTGATGGTCACTGCTTTGGATGGGTGTAGCAGTCGCTGTTTTTGGCAGACGGGTGTGATATCAGGCTAGGTGTCTATGCGATGTTCGATAATAGAGGGATCAAGTCCAGGCATCTCTGTGTATGACCAAGAGAAAATTTCTCGGTATTCCTGGAAGTGGGCTTTGTAGGCGGTGAGTTATTTAGGAGAACATGCAGCGCCAATGGTGATTTCCTCGATAATTCCAGATTTGATGGAAATATCTATTTTGATGGTTAGGGATATATTGGCCATATTGCCTTCCTCAAAAGCGTTGGGGGCAGGGATAGGGTTATTGAAACAATCTATATGCCCTGATGGGAGAAAATATTTGGTTTCAACTATGTATATGGGGTGTTGGTTAGGAGGCATGAAGGCTTCCTGTGAAAGAAAGAGGGCTATGTGGTGGAGTGCATCCCATGGGAAATTGGGGGTAGTTAATTCCTTGAGGATATCTTCATCACAATGAAACTGGCATGGATATAGGGGATCGAGAGGAGTGACCTCGGTGACTGTCACTGTGGCATCGTCTCCTTCTGATAAATATGTAGGGGAATTGATGGAGGGGGATTGTGATGGTTTCTCGACATAAACCAAATATCCAGATATTGTGGGTTAAAAATGGTAGTCAGGCATAGAATTTTCATGGGAAAATGAATTGGAGAATTGGGGGGATTTGGGGGTAACTCCTCATATAAATCATCTAGGAACCATGGGGGAGAAGGGAGTGCCTCAGGTTCTGGTGGGAAGATATGAACCATATCAATTGATGGGGTAAGGGTATTTATCGGGTCTGTTGGAGGAGGGGGGGTATGATTTTGACTAGGGGCCAGTTGACGATGCCTGTATTCAATGATCATAGGACATTGATATGTGAAATGATCAAGTGATTCACATAGAGAGAAAGGAAATCTCATGCGTTTGTTGATTGAGGTTGTGACATAATGGATGTCGGTGACAGGAGTTGGGGTGGGTGTTTGCTGAAAGCTCTGGTGTACAACTGTTAGTGTCTATTGGAATTGAGGTAACACTGGACAATGGTGTGTGTAATGGCCATATTATGAACAGATGGCGCATGCGAATTTGGTTCACAGTCCTTTGTTACTTGTGTTCTGTGAGATAGTGGCAATACTGGAGGAAGCGACGAGTGGTGGTGGTGCTTGAGGGAGTTCGATGAGATTACGTAACTCGAGGAGAGATGGGCATTTGTTGGTGGGGTGTCCATATTTCTCACATAGCGCGCAAGGAGGTTGGATGCATGGGGGAAGTGGAGTTGTGGGCTCCTTCTTCTTTCACCTGCCCCCATCTGTAGCAGGGGGGTTAGTGAGTGGGGGTGTAGGGGGTATGGTAGGAGTGAGTATGGGAATCTGCATCAGGATTCCTTCTGTTTGGGGAGGGAGGGATGGTTGAGGAATCATCTCAGGTGGATGTAAATACCAAAATGGGATTGCCAACACCATATTAGGAAGGGTAAGTGTCACAACGACCTGGAAAGATTGTACACCTAGTAGGGGGTAAAAGAAAAGGATTTGGGTAATGTCTTGGGGAACTGTTTCCCAAACTGGGATCTGGACCTGGGGAAGATCAAGAATGGGTCTAGCTGAATTAGTTCTAGATGATTCCTGAGGGAGACGTACTGTGACTAGTGGGAAGTTAGGGATGAAAGAGGCTTTGGTGGGAGGGAGGTTGGTTTCAGTTGTCATTCCATTGGAGGATACGACACATACTTGTGTTGAGGGATGGAGGAGCGGTGATTCTCCATGGTAGGTGCCTAGCAAGGATGGGTCTTTGAAGATTCTAGGGCCCATCTCAATGAGTGGATAGGCATCAGGATTAGTGTGGATAAAAGGGAGGATGTTATCGATGTTGGATGAAGGGTTAGGCTCATAATGTGATACTTGATCGATGGTAATGATATTTCCATTATGGGGAAATATCATGGTTCAGAACACAGAAGAGGTGAGGACCTTCATAGAATATATGTAGCTATGACCAAACAAGATACTGTAGTCGAGAGGGGCATCGATAACCTCAATGTCAATCAAAACTGTTTTTCCCTGGAGCTCGATGGGGACATTTTGGAAGAGTCCTTCGGGGGATGAGGGTCTGCCATCGTAGGCTCTTAAGGTAATGGCATATGGTATGAGTTCGGGGAAATCAAGTTTCTTCCATATATATTTGGACATGATACAGGTGGATGCACCTTCATCAATGATGCATTGGTGAACTGTAATGTTTTGAATTTTTACAGGGATTTGAAAAGCAATAAGAGCAAGGAGGCGAGGTTCTCCGCCATTGAGGTCAAATGTGATGAGTCGAGTATCGACAGGGTCGACTACTCCCAGGGTGGAAAGTAAGGACTTCCGCTAGGTGGGACAAGTTTGAAGGACTTCTAAAACTGACATGGCAGCCGAATATTGTGCCAATTCATTGACCAAACTGTAATTATGAGCTACCCTAGCTTGAGGATTGTGGGCATTCTTGCACAATGGGATGCAAGGAATACGAAGGGGGGTTTCAGTATTGGGGAGAGGAATTATGAGAGGGGGTCCGGTTGTGACTAGAATTGCTTCTGAGGTGGTGGGAGAAGATTCAGAGGGTGTGATATACTGATGACTGCACATTGTTAGAAGGACTTCTTCCTCACTAGTAAGGAGGATAGTGTGATCGACAGAGGTGCCCGTATTGGGATACTGTCCCAACTGTGGTGGGGTAGGATGCATGTCTGGTTGGGTATTTATCACCCCTTGGTGTGGGATGGGGGTTTGTAGTACAGCTAGGGGGGGTTGTTGCACATATGGTTGTGGGGCCTACTGAGGTGTAGGCGGTGTTGAGGGATGTGTTCCATTCATAGAATATTTCATCCACTTAAAGTCAGCGATTTGGGGGCAATGGTGAGTATAGTGACCAAAATCACCACAAAGGGCACAAGGGAAGGTGGTCCTAACATTGTTGTTGTTCCTTCCTTGATGTTTGTTGTTGTTTCCCCCTTGGGGGTTTTGATTCCCTTGGTTTTATTTTCCCCCGGCAGGTTGGTTCTATTGGGGTTGGTTCTGATTTCCTCTTGGTCCCAGATTATTATTGTTTCGATTTTTTCCTTTATTTATGGTATTGTTCGATTGATGGGGTGGATTTTCCATGTTCAACTGTTCAAAATTTTCATATTGCTAAATGGGAGAGGGTTGAACAAAATTAACCCCAGCGTGTGGTGGTCCTTGTGGTGGAGCCATAGGCTGTGGGGGGCCAAAAAATGGAAAGTACAGACTATGTTGAGGCAATGCTCCATAAGGTACATAGGAGGGCGTGGCAATTTCACTAGTGCTTAGGGTATAGGCCGAGGTAGAGGGAATACCGACACTTGGTTGGATAGGTGGGTGGTTTAGGGGTGCCAATGGGGGTCCACTTATGGGTGGAGGTGGGGAAATAGGGTATGGTTGTTGATAAGGGGAAGGAGGATAATAAGGGATTCCTCCATATCCCGACAGATATTGAGGTGTGCCATACATGGGTGGTTGTTGAGGCAGTGGGTTGTGGTGTGTAGTGTTACCAATCAATCCATCTACTGAGTGAGACATCCCAGGTTTGTCTTGGCCAAATGTCACAGGTCTTGGGGCATCCGAGAGTACCGTGTATAGGTATCCGGACTGGGTGTAGATGAGTTCGAACTATTGGGTCTTGCTAATGGATCCTTCTTCAGTCTGGGGGAAGGTGACGACCACATCTTTTTCAAGGAGGGAAACAAATGATTTGAGGAACCAATTGAGACATTGTTGGGGGGTAGCGTTAGCTTTGTAGAGGCTATGTCGCCAACGCCATTCGTGGATGTGGTCGGCAATATGTGTAGAGGTGGTTTGTTTGAAATCTCAGAGTAGTTCAAGGCCATTGTCATGACGAATGGGTAATTGAAGGAAGGTAAAAAATGCTTTGGCCAAGGATTCAAAAGTCACGTGGGACCCATATTTTTCTTCGACATACCATTTGGTGGATGGGCCAGTGAGTGTACGCTGAAATAACCTCAATTAGATGGAATCGTCCATGATGTTGTTCGAAGAACACCATAGGTGAAATGTCATGATATGGTTGGCAGGATCATCTCCTTCTTTTCCTTCAAACTTGGGGATGTCTGAAGGGAGTTTGGTAGGCATTGTAGGCCATGTGGGGTTGTGCAATATGGCATCATTGGTGAGTTTAGTTAGATCCGGTATGTTGAGGAAAGCTAAATATGGCATATGGGGTGGTGGCGTAGGATTAGTTCTTGCCATAGTGTGATTGTTCTGAGTACCTGACCCTTGGAGGGGACTAGGTGGGTTTGTACTTCCCCCTTGAGAGGAATTTCCCCCCCCCCGCTTCCATGTAAAGGAGAGCGAGTGGAAGGTGGAACTTGGGAATTGGACCCAAGTAAGGTGGAACTAAGAAAAGTTGATCCCAAGATAGTGGCACTCACCGGACTGTGAGAAGGTGGAGCCAATGAGTTGGTAAAACTAGGAACTCCCCCTAGAATAGGAGGGAGATTTAGCAAGCATCTGGAATGATGGGGGTTCTGTGGATCCCATATGATGTTCGACTAGCTGAGTGAATGTGTGAGAATGGTGGTGAGAGAAATAAATAAACAAGAGCCTTTGCTGTAATTTTTTAACTTTACACGATATATATCCAAATCAAATGTAATCAAAAGGGCATCATACATAAAGTGTTTTGATAAAGAAGCATATATGTGGATAGGTGGATTTTTTCCACTTGGGGGAACAAATAAAACAAATGCGTGTGTCCTAAAATATGTAACGTCCTTCCTCTAAGAATATCACTGGACCTTCCAATAGCACTCGACAGTGGGGTCTGAAGCCACCAGAAGAGAAACTAGTGAACGATGAAGCAATCAGTTCTAATGAGGGGTAGAGGGGGCAGATCCCAAAAGAACTGGTGATATTTCCCAATAGCCACACAAAATCCGATCAAGGTGCAATTGCAGCCCACAATTGCCACCTGGGTAGATGTCCTAAAATTTGGTAACTAGGTACCTCAGTCAAAGTGCGACATTTAGATTTTTGGCCTAAGAAATGGGTCATGGGTTGGATCCCGTCCAAGAGGTGGGTGCCTCAAGGGGGGACACATAGAACAAATGGACCTCGAACTTCAACCCTTCATGGGTATCTCCCTGCCTTATGGTGTTAGGAACACTTGACTTGGAGGATTTAAAGTTCCCTATTTGACAACTTCTATTGTTTTGAAAATGTGAGAAATAGATAACGAGGAGTTATTTGGATGCCTATCCCTGAAATCCTACCTAGACTAAAATATTTATTTTGGCACCTCCTGTGGAGGAAAACTTAGTGAGTTTTTAGAAAAAAATTAGATGTGGTTGTTTGAGAGATTGGGGGTGTGAGCCAATATCGTTGAAATTAAGTGGAAGTGGATAGTTTCGTCAAGAAAAGGGTGGGGTGTTTCAGAATCCATTTGGAGGAAACTTACTTCAACCTCCACGTTTCGAGATGAAAACTATGTGAGTGAGAAGTGACTTTTGTGTGTGAATGAGTGAAAATGTGCCAATTTTTTAATGAATTAGGTGTCACCTTGCTGCATGTGGACTTCGCTTGGTCCTTACAAGTCTTTGATTACCTATTTAACTAAATTTCATTGGTACAACCTTGCGGAATTCAAAAGTCCCTAGGAAGCTAGCATGTGGACATGGGGGTCCTTTACTATTCCTTTAACTCCCTAATGTGATTTAATCTAAGAAATATTTGAAACTATCCTAGATTCTAATCATGTGGGAAGGTATGGGCATGTTACAAAACCTTTAAACTTCCTTAGTGATTTAATCTAAGAAAGTAAATTTCAACACTATCCTATCTTTGTAGCATGTGGGCATGTATGGGCCCGTTACAATCTTGAGATGTGTTTGAAAAATAAACTAAGAGGAGTCCCGAGGGGGCTATTGTCCTCTCCTAAAGATTTTATCTTTTTAAGGGAGATGAAATTGTCTTTCAACCTCTTTCTAATTCTCAAGATCTCTTTGGAGCGCGAGAGAAGAGCATACTTAACGTTTGATATCCAATTTCTAGTCCCAATGCAAGTTTTGTATGTGATGTAGAATGATTCCAACTTTTAGTCAAAGAAAGCCATCCATGTGGCGAAATAAAAAGCAAAAAAGAGGAAAAGTAATGATGTTTAACCCCTAAGTGCCTATGTGTTTTGACTAATCCCTTTATATGAGAGGGAATGTAAGTGTGGTGCATATTACAACATGCATGGAATCATCTTTAAGAAGGCTATGGGCCTTCAACAGATTGTAAAAAAGATTACAATGTGTACATTTTTGCACAGGTGTGCGGGTTTCAGACTAGACAAAGGTGCTCTGAGAGCCAATGCGTGAACTGAAAAAGAATTTTGAGCGCAAGTGCATAGAAGGCACTGAGTAATGCAATGATTTTGGTGCACGTGTGCATGATGCGTGACTATGGGTCAATAAACCCATGCACAACTGTCACATGGACATGAAGAAAATTCTATATGGAATTCTCTCAACTCAGCTTTGAATTTGATGTTTTGCAGGTCAACTTGGGCCGATTATGGTACCTGCGGGTTAAATAAGTAAAAAGAAGAGCTAAAATAACTCAAATGGGGTAGGAAATTGATACCTTTCCCTAGTGGAGTTTCCAATCTGTTGCACCTCTTTTGTCACCTAAATGAGCAAAACAGAGGTGCTTACAAGCTTAGTTGGGTTAGCTAAGCAAGAAAACAGTAAAGGAAAGGGTTAGAAGAATAAACATAAAAGACTAAGCTAAGAATTAAACTAGGAAGGGAAAAAACAATTAAACTATTGTGCATAAGGACATAAGAACAAGAAACAAACAAAACTCATGTCACCAATGGAAAGGATTGTATTAGTGAAAAGAAAACACCAAAGAGAAAGGGGACTTTGGGTTCCTTCTTCCTCCAAGGGAGGAATCTTGGACCCCCATGATTGAGCTCTTCTTACAACTTGAAA
Source organism: Picea engelmannii (assembly GCA_009831015.1). Classification (NCBI taxonomy): domain Eukaryota; kingdom Viridiplantae; phylum Streptophyta; class Pinopsida; order Pinales; family Pinaceae; genus Picea; species Picea engelmannii. Next base: position 245,506 of record ML780413.1, on the reverse strand, counting down.
ACTTGAAAGAAATGGTGAAAGAATCCCAAGCTAACCCACTCAAAAGGTGATGTGGATTGCCCAAATGGAATGGTGCTAGTATGCTCTTGATGAGAAAAGAGGATTCCCCAAGAGAATAGCAGCAACATAACCTTGCAAATGAATTCCTTGAAGATGTAGTGCACACATGGCCTTGTTTTATAGCACCACTTTGAGGTATTGTGCAACCAACTTTTAGTGTGAAAAGGGGTTGTTTAGGGCACCTTTAGGTCTTTGACCAGCCACCCAGTCGGATCTAGCTGAGATTTGGATGTCAAATTGACTTGGAAGCTGAACCAAAAGTGGGTAGGAGGTCAAACAACATCATAAATGCGTCGTTCTCAGGTGTGCACGACTTTTAGCGTCCACAATCGTGCATCGTGCACATGTCCACTTTTTTTTCATTTCTTGATGGCGCATGTGCGTGCACGCCCTGTATAGTCATAGCGCATCCTGATTTTATAACTAGTTGGATAGTTTTGGACCTTTTGGAAATGATTTTTTGGTAATTTTGGTCCATGGGTGAACTAATAGCTGTTTGAATATGTTGGATTCCTATAACCATTTGTGGACGAAATTTCAGTGATAACAACGACATATAAGATCATCAGGGCTGGGTACTTCTGGCCCAGTTTGTTCACTGATGTTTGTGCTAATATCAGAGCCTGTGCTAAGTGTTAGAAGTTCTCCAGGAAGCAACATTTTAAGTCTTTTCCATTAAATCCCATGGCAGCTTCAGGACCTTTCCAGAAGTGGGGCCTAGATTTTATCATGGAAATTTATCCTGCTTCTAGTGGTCAACATAGATGGATATTGACTGCTACAGATTACTTTACTAAATGGATTGAAGCTATTCCCAAAAAGAATTCTTCCCACAAAGTGATCATTGGTTTCCTTGAAGACATTATGGCAAGGTTTGGGTGTCTTGACAGAATTTTCACTGATAATGTTGCGTATTTCAAGGTTGAACCATTGATTCAGTTATGTTAATAGTTTGGGATCACTTTGATTCATTCTACCCCTTACTATCCTTAGGGAAACAGGCTTGAAGAATAAAAAAAAAAAAGCATTATAAAGATCATTAAAAAGATGTTAGAGGATAACAAAAAGGCATGGGATTCAAAACTCACATTTTCTCTATGGGCTGACGGAGTGACAGTAAAAAGGTCCCTGGGACTTTCCCCTTTCCAACTAGTGTATGGAGTTGAGGCAATTTTTCCTTCTCAACTTGAATTAAATGTGGAAAAATTCTTCCAAGATTATCAAGGGGAACCCGATCATATGATCAGAAGGATTCAACATTTGGTTGAAGTGTAGAAGACTCAGGAGCAGCTTGTAGACAAAGCATTTGACCATCAACTGAAGATCAAGCAGGCTTTCGACAAAAGGGTGAACAAATAAGATTTTCAATTGGGTGATCTGGTGATCAAGTGGGATGCACCGAAGCAAGATAAAGGAAAGCATGGTAAATTTGAATCTTTATGGATCGATCCTTTCAAAATATCTAAGGTATTCTCTAATAACACTTTCAAGTTGCAGAATATGGAGAATGAAGAGGTTTTTGGTGGCCTTGTCAATGGGCATTTCCTAAAAAAGTACTTTTCTTGAGACTTGAGTGGATCTTCTTGTCATTGTAAATATCATTCTCTTTTATTTTTCTTTCAATAACTGACCCCATAGCCCTAAGATAAGGCACTGAATCTACTCATTCTTGGCAGCCCGCAGGGGGCATGCCATCCCCTGTGGAACCAATGTTATGACACTAAATTGCCTTGGGTCTTCTCATTTGTTTTCATTCCTTTTTAAGCCTCAGATTTTAATTTTCTTTTAAAGTTTCATCCCTTTATTAGTTTATGCTTGTTAGGACCCCTTAGATGATTAAATTTTTGAGTCTTATCTCTAGTTTGATCCTCAAATTGGTATTTGATCCTTGAACCATTTTAGCTCATGGCTTATTTTTTGGTCCCTTTCATGACTTGTCCCTAGGTCGATCCCTCCCATGATTAGACTAATGTGACACACCTCTCTCCTCACTCATGACCTCATAAGAATGCCTCATCATCCTTGCTTACCTATCTAATCATTTTTTGAATTGGAAATGTTGCCTATTCATTAGGCAGTTCCATAGCGCCTATCTAGTTCATCAAGCTCCCACCTCAAGTCATGATTTCCACGAATGATGTCATGTCCCTTGTTTTCAGTGCAAGTAGTTAGTTAAATATTCTTTCCATATCTTTCATTTACGAGCCCTGGTAACAATTTATAATTTTTAAAGGATCAACAGTGATGCACTGTGCAAATTCACAAGTTCTGATCAGGTGACAACAAGGCAACCAAGTTTGATAATGAAGTGGGTTTGAGGGCCAAATTTTTTGCAATCTCATCCTGAGATTTCGTTGAAGATTCTAATAGGTGTCTACTCCACAGGTATCTCGTGTTTCCCTCTTCTGCATATTAATTTTCACAAGAAATTTGTTCTTGGGTTTTGGTTTGCCAAGTTTGCACAGTCATAAGGGACTCATCTTTGCATGATAGCCTTGTCTTCTTTCTTTTTCAGACCTTCATCTTCATTTCTTGTGTCTAAGTCAGTTTATTGCTTCCTGCCTTAGACATTGAAATCACAAGCCTGTAAATAGCCTATCCTCTGCGTATGCATTGCGCTACCCAGAGGCGCTGCCTAAACCCTCTCTTCCTTCCTTGTTTCCTTTTATCTTGGAATTTAACATTTTTACTCAATTGAAAAGGGCCAATTTTCGATTACTCCCTCACTTTTTACACTCCAGAATACCTGTACAAGCCTAAGGGGGTAATTCACAAAGTCAATCTTGGCTTACTAAACACCAGTCTGTATAAAAAAGGATCAGCCGTGTACATTTGAAGCCTGATTTAAAGCTTTCCTAGTCATTACCATCCCTTAAATTTTTTGAAAAATCCCTCATTCTGAGCCATGGAGACTCCTCAATCGAGGAAGACACACAAAGGTGGCAAGGTGGTCAGGACAGAATCGGTGGACATGCATCTTTTTGATACAAAACCTATAGAAAGAGAGGCCTTTCAAAGAATAGGGTGCCTCACTTTCTGTCTGAACATGCAGAGAGGCCATCCAGAGGTAGCAAGAAAATTTTCATTACATTTTGATGGAAGGAAAACCAAGGTTGGCGATTTGGAGTTTGAGGTGACTGAAGCCTCTATCTCAGTTGAAATAAGAATCCCCATTACAGGTGAAAAGTGGTTCAAAGCCATGGATTTGAGTTCAGCCTATGAAAAAGATCTCTTTAAACCTGATTATCACGGCCAATGATTTGTCTAAAAGTATGCCAAGGAGTCAATTAATTGAACAATTTGACAGATTATTGAAGATCATACAGAGATATTTTACTTGTGAAGGGATATTTAACACATTGTACCAATACCATATAAGGTTGTTGCTACATTTTACTGGTAAGGTTGAGATGAATATTCCCTATTACTTGTTAATAAGTATAGGTAATATGTTAGACAGGATACAAGCCAAATATAAGTATGTGGATTCTAGCATTTTCCACTATGGATTAATCATAATGCTAGTCTCTAAGGTATTGGGTAAGAAAGAGATTTCATGGGAGCACTTTGCAGTTGCTTCTCATTTCAAGTTGGATCTAGTATCAACTCCTCAATCATAGAAATAAATCCCTTTGTCACCCACCAGTACTACTAAAGCAGGGACTAGTAGGAAGAGAAAGGGCAGATCCCATGTTCAAGTTTCAGAGATCAGCAAGCAGGTCACAGAAGCTGAGGAAGAAGAGGTGCCTTCTCCACACATAGATTTTTCACCACCTCCTCCACCAGAGTTAGAAGAGGTGCCTTATTCTACCAAAGATACATCCAAGAGAGGGAATAAGCTTCTCTTTCCCTCTTCTCCTCCGGTAGTCAAAATCAAGGGTAAAATATCTTTCACAAGGTCATCAATTTCGAAGGAGGTTTTCAAAGAGCAGTCTTTACTAGAAACCCCTATTCAAGAGAAGAAGGGAAAAAGGATTGAAAATCCTATGGAAGAAAAAGAATAAGCTCCTGTACAGAAAGGGAAAGGTAAAAGTACTAAAAGATGTCTGGAGGGAAAAGATGAAATCTTTGTGAAATACTTTGAGGATCCTGTGATAAGAAATGAAGAAACCCCTGTGCAGAGGAAGAAAGGTAAAATAAAATAAACCAAGAAACCTGATGAGGTGGAAAAGACACTTCCCATGCAGGTGGAAGAGGAGACTGAGAAAAAACCTCTTGAGACTGTGCATAACACTGCTCCTCTTGGTAGTCATACCTTCAAGAGACTTATCAGGCAACTTAAAGATGCAATAAAAGAAGTGGCTCAATTGAAAAAGGAAGCCATGTCTGACAGAGCCAAGATGAGAGAGCTTATGGATGGCTATAGTCACACACTTGACTTGGCAAGGTTTGCAGCAAGAAGGGCCCAACCCCTTTATAGACAGATAAATAATATTTACAGACAGAACAAAGGCTTTTATTCTTAGAATAGGAAGCTAAAGGCAGAGTTGAAGCACTTTCAAGATGAGGTAGCCCAAAAAAATTTAGAAGTGTTGGTTGAAGCTTCCATTGAGGATGACAAACCATCACCTAAGGAGAGAACAACTACACTGAAGAAGCTTGTTAATGCTAAGAAGAAGAAGTTTGTTGTGTCAATTGAAGATCCTCTTTCTACCAGAAAGAGTGTGAGGTTACGTGTCAAAATGACAAAATAGTTGGTAAAAGGTAAGCCCCAATTTTGAGGATGGTTCCTTTTTAGGAGGGTTAACTAAATTCAAATATTTCCTCTGCCATCTATACAGGATTCTAAGAATTAACTATCAGAGTTTTGGGTTTTTTCTAAGTGTTATCTTCCTTAGTGGTAAAGGGCACTACCTATTGTACGGTCAAGGAACATAATTAAAATGGTTTTTTCATCATGAAAGACAACCAATTGTTCTACACATGTTTAAGATTGAAGACACTACGTTTTTGGCAATCCTACCTAAACCTGCACACATATGCAACTTAAGTGGCGCTACCTACAGACGCTACCTAATATTTGGTAGAGAACAGAATTTCCATACAGGCGCAATGAAGTGGCACTACCTAACTGTGCTACTTAATATTGCACAGAGAGCAGAGTCTGTACATGTACGCAGCATAGTGGTTGTACCTACCGGCACTACCGAATATTTCACAGAGGAAAAAAGTTTGCACACATATGCAACATAGTGGCACTACCTTTTCTCCTTGTAGTGCACTACCCAGATTTTCTACCCAAGGAAGCTGCCAACTAACACCAGGGATCTAGGAGAACCAATCTAGCTACTTTTGGATAAATTTATGATAAAGAAGGTTGAAGAAACAACAACTAGCATCATGAAGACAACCACATGCTTTGAAACACCCATGGAAAACAAGGAGTTTCACAACAAAAGGGAATCAAATCAATTTGAAGTTTGGTTGGATTAGTCACCAACATTTTCCTGTTTTATAGCATAGGTGGTTAGATAATTTGTTAGATCAAATAAATGTTTAGAGTTTTTCAAGGGAAGGAGGCCAGCTCGTACCTCCAGTTGTTATCTCCCTTTTTTATAAATAGATAGATCAATTGCTTTAGTGGGTTCGGATGGTTGAGCAAGGCTCCCTTAGACTGTAATATTTTGATGAAGTAATTGTGATCTAGTGATGTACTGGACTTAAGACATTTTGACTAATAGAAATTAGATTCTCTTTTAGCTTATTTGCTTCTGATGCTAGATGTTCATTATTTGAATGATTCACATGAATGATTGTGGTGATGTTATGATGGATGTTTTATTATTATGTTATCATGATGTTTATTTAGCTTCCTTAGTTTCTTAGTTCAAGATGATCTTGTGTTAAGAAACTTTCCTCCTTAGGCTTTTGTAGACCTGATGTTTACAGTAGTCCCTACACTTCTCCTATTCAAGTCTTCCCTCTATTCATACTTACTCCCAAACTACTGATTGAAGTTAGCCAAGGCCTTGATTGTTGGTGCATGCTAGCTCTGTTATGTGAGTTAGAACATTATCTTTTGATTCTTTTTCCATTTGACCCTTTAAACACCTTTACATTCACTTATAAACTTGATGGGTATTGGGCTTGCCTTCCATGCAATCTAAAGATGACTCCTAGTGATAACACCTACCATACTTGTAACTTTCCATACTTTTTCCCTCCATATCCCTAGCCTTTTGGGATATTCATTGTATTGACCCAAGAAGGGATTGTACCTTACCTCATGGGAAGAAGGGGATAAAGACCCATAGGGTAAAATTAGTTTGAAAAATATAGAAGGCAATCATAAAAAATTTGAAATGATTCACCTAGGGATCCCCAATAAAGCAATGAAATGCTTCTCTGTAAGAAATTGGGGATCCACAAAATGAATGATAATGAATACCCAAGGTGTTAGTTGGGGGAAAGAAGGTCTCATCGCGAGCCAACCTATCATTATCATAGGTATTTAGTGGTATGACATTACCATCATCTGGTCATCAAGCCGGGGTAGTGGCTTTCAATTAGATGATTGAGGGAAAGGGTTCCTCATCATGAGCCAACCTTCTCATTTCCGTGAGGTAATTATGAATGACATTGTCATATCTGAACACCAAGACAGGATAGTGGCCTCCAAATAATTCCTTGAAACATGAAATAAAAATGAAAGAAAAATCTAAGAAGAAGAAGAATAGAAAAAAATGGACTTGGAAAATTTTCATTGAGGACAAGGGGAAACTCACCCTCCAAAAAGGCACCAATAGGTAAGACAATACAAAACCTTGTATGTCTTGAACCCCATGCCCAAGAGTTTTCCCCACATCATATCACATGCACACATGAATAGGATTGGTTCCACCTAGGAAACACCCTAAACCTAGGGGTTATTGACCCAATAGGACATCTTGAGACCCTTTCCAAACCTAAATTTGGCAAGTTATATAATTTTTTTGAGCATTTGTTTGGGTTAGGGTGGTTTGATGCACATGTTCAAGTTCTTTGATTGTTAGATGTGATTTACTTTCCATGACACTTGTGACTTATGGACCCCTGCAGGGATTACTTGTTGTATTTGTAGGAATTTACCAGGTGGATAGGTATTCATGAGGAGATCTTCAGACCTTCATGAGGGCTTGAAGCCCAACGATGGATGCAAAGACCCCAAGCTTGGGGAAATACAATGATGACCAATTTTCACAATGAAGGAAGATGATGTTTCCTTTGGAGGCACCTTGGCAGGCCTATATGATGAGGGGCCACCCTTCCCCACCTAGACATTGGATTTGGAGACCTTGGGCATCACCCTAGTAGCCCCATGATGTCACCCAAGGCTAGGGTTTGACATTGAGAGATGTTGGGCTGCAATTTTGACACGTGTGGCATGGAGGAGGGCCTTTGGAAGCCCAATGGGTTTTTAGATGACCTCAATGTCTCATGGAGGAGGCCTAACGTCACCCTAGGAAGGATGACATCACCCTCTTTAGGGTTTTATTTTGTGAAATATAATTTAATTTTGAGTTTTAAGAGCCAAATTGACATGTAGGCTCTGTTTTGTGAAGATACACAACTTCTGGGTAAATTAGCCAGGATTTCCCATATATATATGGCTAGCTAACTTCATTTTTTTAATCATAAATCTCACTTGTGGAAGAGAGGACTGAAATTTGTGCCCTAATTGGGGATTATTAGCTAAAGTTGTGATGCTCACCACTTTTGGAGTCTTTCTACTTGCACATTGAATAACGTTTGGTGAAGTCTTTTGGAAATATAGGGTTTTAAGGCTTGATTATTCTTGGTGAAGTAAGTAAATATACAATTTGTCATTTAGTTTTGAATGGTTATGGTATGTTTAATTATTCATGTTAAATATTATGAAATTTCTTTCTTGACAAACCCCAGGAGTAAAGAACTTAAAGTGCTACTTATTTTCTCTATATTTGTTAGACTTTGCTAAAGTGGTTGACATTAACAAGATTCTAAATCCCTAAAGTGATAGAAATTTAGAAGCCTTGATCAATTATGTTGCATCTAAATTTAATTTTCAATAAGTCTAAGAAGCAGGTGGCGCTATGTCCTAGAAGTGCCTACACCCTAGTTGGCTCACCTCCCCAAAACTTGGATCCTAGAAGACTGAAGGTGTTATTCTTCTTAGGTCCATTCTTTACTTAGATTAGTATAATCATTATTTTAGTTTTCTCCAAGTGAATGATTCTAATTGTTGACTCCATAACCCATTACAAGGAACTAGTCTTCACCTCTTTCCTCTTTGAGAAATCAACCAACTTTCAAACCTGCAACTTCTACTTTCACTAACTACCGCTAATACTAACCTAGTTTAATGAACTAACCCTATTTGTTGTTGTTATAACCTTTGTTACAACCATCTATTCCTAACAATTTTGAACCTTATTAGTTAGCTAAATCAGTCTAAATCTTGCACATGAAATAACACTATCATTTAATAAATAAGTGTTATACTTCATTGTCTTCAAAGTGCATTTTCTAAAGGATACTTTGCAACGGTCATACATTTATTATTGTTGTTGTAATTTCACTATTTGTTTCCTATATATATCATCTAGCGCATTTTTTCACAATTTCATTGTCTTATTGAAGCACTAATATCATATTTGTACTTATAACTACCACATTCATTCAATTGTTGTCTTCTTAAGGGAAGGCACACCTTATCTTTTCATTTTTTCTTCATCTCTTAAAGACATAAACCTTGTAACATATTTAACTTGAGTGACCAGTGAGAGGGGGTAAATTATATATTTGTTTCATTTCACTATCCCTTTAGGTTACTAGGGACATCTCCCTTAGGGTAGTATTGTCCTACTCCTAAATAGAAAGGGGTTTCCTATTAAGGTGATAATGATAGGTCACCCCCTTGTTATGACTGTTATCCCCTAACCTAGGGATAACTAAGGAGATTATGTCTTGAGGCCAAAAATTCATAGACATGGAGTATCAAGAGCCAAATCGACTTGAGCATGGCCTTGGAGGGCCCAACCTTTCATTCTTTGGTGCCTCCACTTTGTCAGCAACATAAACATCCATCACATTGGCCTGGTCTTGCAGTAGAGGTGGGTCTTGCTCCATGAGGTAATGAGTCCAGGTATTATGGTACGTGTCACTCTGATCCTCAAAACATTTGAGTATGTGCATTTAATTCTATTTTCTTCTAATGCGTGCTTGGACCTTATGATTTTCCACTTGAACACACCTGGGGGTAATGACAAGATTCCCTAGTAAGTTGGTACCCATAGGGTTTGAGTTGTCACTGGGGGGATTTACGAAATACCATCGTCTGCTCCCACCATACTTACCACTTTTCATATTTTTCCCACTCATCCATCCCATTACGCTGGTCTAGGCATTGGGTTGGCCAAATATCTAAAGGTTGTACCTTTCCTTGTGGGAATAAGGGGCTAAAGGCCCAGAGGGTAAAAGTAGCTGGAAAAAGATAAAATCCAAAAGAATGAAACCTTGAGATGCTTCGCACAGGGATCCCCAAGAAATAAATAAAAGGATTCTTAGCAAGAAACATAGGGACCCATAAAAAATAATAAAACAAGACCTAGTTATAGGATAGGCGGTCTCATCACGAGCCAACCTATTAGGTCCATGGGCATGTAGCGGTATGACACTACCAACAGCTAGTCACCACGCCAGGGTAGTGCCTCTTGGTGGCATAACCAAGAGAAAGGGGGTCTCATCACGAGCCAACCTTCTCATTTCTGTGAAATGCTTGTGGGTAACATTCCCACCACTAGTCACCACTCTAAAGAAGTGTCCCCTAACTAGCCTCTTNGAAAAAAAAAAAACAATAAGAATAAAATATAAAAGGCATGAATGGAATTGGAAACATTTGCATCCATGACAGATGAAGCTCACCCTCTTCAGAGGCACCACAAGGTAAGACATACATTTCCCTGATATCATTGCACCCCTTGTCCATAAATCCCCTACCTCCTTATCCACTCACATGGCCTAGATTTGACTTCTCCCGGAAACATCCCACATCCAATGAGCATTAGCCCAATAAGACGTCTTAGATTTCCCTCCAAAATTGTATTGCATATTAGAATAATGTCTTTGAGCACTTGTTTGGGTAAAGGGGGTTTTATTCACATGTTTAATAACTTGATGATTAGATGTGATTAACATTGCTATGATCCATGTGACTTATGAGCCCATGGAGGGAGTATCTGTTGATGTTGCAGGGCCACACCTGATGGACAGGTACACATGGGGAGATGATTAGTTCGGACTTACATGGGGCTAAAATCCCTCTAGATTGATGTTGAGACCCCAGTAGGGGGCATGGACAGACCAAAGGATTTCACCAGAGAGAGAGGAGGGTGTTTCACCAAGGGCAGCCTGGAAGGCCTGGACCCAGGGGGTTGTGCCCTTTCCACCATGATGTAGGCCTTTGAATGACCATGACATCACCCATGTCACCCATGACATCATCCAATGTTTTAGGGTGTTTTGGAGGCAGTTGTGTGTTAAGTGGCACGTGTGGTAGGTTCCTGAGTCCCAATAAGGCCTAACGGTTTGCTCCAGGAGGCCAACATTTCCCAAAAAGGGCCTAACATCACCCTAAAAGGGCATGCAATCACCTTATCATCTTGTTTTAGGGTTTTATTATGACATTTAATGTAAAAAATGGATATTATTTGTAACTAGCCATGTGGGCCTTTTTGACCTAATTCTAGTCATTTGTATTGTATAAATAGGGGGGGAATCCTCCTTATTTTTCATCATCTCTGAAATTTTCTTCCTAATTAGGGTTTTATGACTGAAATTTAGTGCTCACTTATTGGAGGAAGGCTAATCTTGGTGTTTTTTGGAATTTTCTTGATGGAAAGTCTTCAACTAGGGCATATGCTAGATTATTCTTGGTGAATGTAAGTAAAATTCTGCAATTCTTCTTTATTTTGAATGGTTATAGTATATTTAATTTTCATTTTACTAATATTACAAAATTTATATCTTAAAACCCTAGGATATTAAGAACATGTTATTGTATTTATCTCAATAACTATTCACCTACTAGATTTTTCCAAGAAGTTGTTTTTCTTGAATCCATTGCTAAGGGCCTTTCCATTGCAACACCCTAGCACTTATTACTTCATATTATCAGTCATTTACTTTATATGTGAGTTAAATATGGAGGGAAATCTACTAAGGCCTAGAGTTACCTACACCTTAGTAGTCATTTTCCCCTAGGGTTTGGTGGGTGAAGCCTTGGCTTAGGAACACTTCAATTATCAACCCCTCTTGTCTTTGGCTCTCCTATTATCATCCCTTACATTCAACATTTTCTACCACTTTATTGACTCCATTTTCCCTAAGAAAGCACTACTCTAAGTCCTCACTAAGAGTAATTGATCAACACAACCTTCAAAACCTACTCTTTAAACAAATTACTAACACTTTCTAACCCTAGAATAGACTGATATACTAACAACAATGTTATTGTTACTAAAGTAATCTACAACCATTATATGCAAAATTAAATATCATAAAATCAATTGTAAAGGCTGAATTATACTTTGTTTTATGTGCTTCTGTCAAATGCTAATGTTGTGACTTCAATGGTTAATGGTTTTTAGTCATTTTGAATCTAGTTTCAATATATTTTATGTGAAGTATTGCTCTATAAACATTGTTGTTATAAGATTTTTGTTTACTTCACCATATTCAACATATTTATTTTATTAAGAAATTCCATGGTTTTATGAAGTGATAACCAGCGAGTGCACTTGCAAATATGTAGTGTTCTTGTTACTTTGTTCTGGGCAGGTACACTTATGACATATTATCTCTTCATTGGTTATTAAAATTGAACTTTTTGATCAATGGTGAGTTGTGAGAGGGGAACTCTACCTAGCTACTTTGACTTTGACTTCTCAAAACCCCAGGTCACTGGGGATGTCTCCCCTGGGCATACCACCCTAAATAGAAAGGGACATCCTATTAAGGTGAAAATGATAAGATAGTCTCCTGTTACGCCAATTTTCTTTCCATTTACCTTTTCTTCTATCAAAGTAAAAATTGTGCGATAACAAAACCAATCTTGTCTCACTTTCCTTGGGCTTTGGAAAAGTACATATTGTGCGATAATAGTGTGCAAGCAAAGAGAATAATTTTGAGTATTTTTATGTTTTTCATTTGGTTTTGGAGAATCGATCATCCTCTTAGAGCCTCTTGAGCATTCATAGAAAGTGTTGTGCCCCTCTCCTCTTGATAAGTTCAACAATCAAGTCTTCACCATTGTATTTCCATTTTTAGCCATTGTTAGAAGAGAGAAAGCTTTGTATTTGGGGGACTCAAGAGCCCTCCCAAGGAGGAATAGGGAATTCATAAGTCCCACTTTTATCCTAGGTGTTATCAATTTGAAGACCACTTTCCATTGGTAGCTATCCCTTTGTCTCATTTGAAAGTTTTTGTTTGATGTTATATGCATGCTTAGTTTAGTTTTTATTTCTTGTTTTCTCTTTAGTTGAGCCACTAATCAACTAACCAACTTCTTTGTTGTCCTTCTGGCCTAATTTGGCAGTTAAAGGGCCTCTTTTTTCTCACCCAAGTGGTAAAAGGAACCCAACATATTGGCAACTCCACTGGGGGGTTGGATTAAATTCCTCTCCAATTAGGCTATTAGAGATTTCTTTATCACTTATTTGTGTTTGCAAGGATCAAAACCATCCTAGTCCAATGCTCATATGTCGTAATTGGGATTTTTATCAAGAGAATCCAATTTGAATTTAAATCCTTCCATTTCTCTGTGTTTGTGTGGGTACAAACAAAACATACACGCAGACCATGTGAAGCTATGCACTTTCCATCTTTACTGTTTGCAGAGATGGTGTAGACTGCACTCTGTGCATAACTGTCGCAACTCACAACCCCACAAAAGTATTCTTTCCCACTAATTGTAAGGCTTATGAACCCAAATTTACCAAGTAGCTTATATTTAGTCTTCTTCTCTTTGTAAAGCCATAAAAAACAAGTTTTGAGTTCTTTCTTGCATAGGTACTTAGCCACACATAGACATCTAAATGGATAAAAAGAACCATATCATATTTCCCTTTCTTTTTTTCCACATGGATGGCTTAGTATAATATTTGAATTTCAAAATTAAATCTTTTCTTTTATAATCACCACATTAAATTGGGACTATAAGACTATTTTTTATACTCTTGATTATGCTCTTTCCCTTGCACCTTTGAGTGATCTGGGGGAATTAGAAAAATGATCTCTGAAAGGAACCTCCATCTTCCTTTAATCAATCAACAATTTAGGAGAGGTCAATGCCTCTTATTTTTGTTTTTGAAACACAATCTAAAATATGTGTAATGGCCCATACATGTCCACACATTTTACAATCTTAGGATAGTTTCAATTTTTTAAAGCAAACAAAACAAGCTAGGAAATTTTAAAGGATTTTGTAAGAGCCCATACATGTTCACATGTCTACAATCTAGGAATAATTTCAAAGTTGTCTTACATTAGATAATATTCTAAGAAGTTTAAAGGATCAAGAGTAAGGACCCACATGTCCATGAGGCTAGTGATCTAGGGCTTCTAAAAATTTCACAAGGATTGTATTTGCACTTAGTAAGTTAGATCTAATCAAGAGTTGTAAAGGACTAAGCGATGTCCACATGTTAAAATTTTGATCATATAACTTATTGAAAATCATTTGAAACCATCACTTCTTGCACGCAAAAGAACCTCACCGCACACTTAAGATTTCAATTGTATACTTGGAGTCATATATGCTCTTCTCCCTGCGCCTATAAAGAGATCTCGGAGAATCATACATACCTCGTATATCTTTGGAAATATTCCACACCATTATAACCAACAAGGTTGGTTCTTGACTCCAACCTCATATCCCATTTTAAATCCTAAAAGAAACCACTAAACAACTATTATTGGATAAATCGGTAGGTGCAAACATTAACAGATCTCCCTAGATCCACCTAGATCTAGAACAAAACAGGAAAGGACATGACTCTTTCCTTAAGTTGTAGTCATTGAATCTACTAATAAGAAGGAATGAGTGACATACCTTTATATCGCTTCCTTAGGTCTCTGTTGTTCCTTCTTCGCTCCGGTGCTCTTGTGAAATCAAGTCCAAGACAACACAAACCAACCAAAGTGAAGATAGCAAAGTATATTCAATGTCAACCTATGCATATGATCAAGGAGTTATGCAATAAAATAAGAGAGATTTTATGGGAAAGGGACATGCCACTGTATTATATTAATTGAAAGTAGAAGATACAACTGGATCGCCTTGATGTCGCAAGCTTCCTTTTGGTGACCCTTGGTTCCCACAGACACACTTGCTCTATACTTGCATGAAGAAGATCCAATACAACTTGGTGGGCCAAAAAGAGTCTCCAAGCTTCTATCCAAGCATGGTTCTTCACATATTTCTTTCACCAATTCTTCATTCAATATTGCTTAACCTTTTCCATGAAAATACTTTCAATATATAAGAGAAGGAGAGATGGTTACATGGATGAGGATGATCCCACTAAATCTGATAAGTCAGTAGGATGCCAACCATGTGAATGCCAACTCATTTTCTAGAATATCCCCTTCTAGAACCTTCATGACCTCTTCTCCTTTTCAAGCTTAAAAACAGGTTTGCACCCTATCTATGGAGCATACTGCGAATAGTTCACACCCCAAGTGTAGGTTTCCTATGAGAATGGAGGATTTTCACACCCTGTAATATAGGCAACCTGTGAACTCATCTTAAAAATGTGTTTTTGGAAGAAGACAACAATCACTTTTCTCAGGCAAAAAGTCCTTGTGGGAGACTGAATACATCACTTGTAGAAACATCACCAGAGTGACCAAAATCATGTGTAACAAAATTCCCCCCAAAGTATGAGGCTGGAACTTGTGACAGCCAAAATACTTTGTAATATGTGTGTGTGTGTCAAAAAAAACGAGTGCACCTAATAGGAAACTTGTAAACAACCAAGCATCTGCAGCATATAATACCAATTCTGAGGTAGGCATTCCCATGCTCAGATCACAAATGAATGGAATCATAAACTTAGGTCATGGCCACCAATCATACACCGTGGATCCATGTCATCAAACATGCTACATAGCCACTAGGAATACACTGTGGATCTATGTGAGAAGACTTGAATAATGACATAGACATGAGACATACAAAGTGGATCTATGTGATGATACAAATCATACATACTCCATCACAGCCTGGATCAAAAATATGATACCTAGGGTCTTCAATCCTGTCACCTGAAAGTACGAATATAGTCATGTGATTACATGTGTCGAAGTCAAACATGGTAGAAACCACTTGATTACCGGTCATTGATGAGAATCGTTAACAAGTGCTAGGGAAATCACCATTGATGTCGATGACTCCCAAGGTACCAAAGTACAATCTGAACGAATGTGAATGAATGAGCTGAAGCCGAGCACTCAATGGAATCTCTCGATTAGGGATCGATAATGTGAAAACCCTATCGAAAGCGAAGAGACCTTCCATTAAGGCATGCAGGTTCCAAGGTAATAAATGATTTCTAAGTCTTATTTCCTGATAATGAGTTGGAGTAAATGGAACAGACTCATCATAGGAGGGCCTTGATGTATCCCCCACCAATGACACGAAATAAGTAACAGATCTTGAGGGCGAATCAAAGTATGAACAAAGGTTGAAATGGACATAGGGAAGGCCGACATGGTAAGAATGGACAACTGCAGATGGCCGACTCAATAGAGGGCTTATTTGAACTTCTCTTGAACATATGAACAACACGACCAAGGACTTGGCAGCACTGACTCAAAGACGACCTAAGATATAACCTTGTAGCAAGTCGAATGAGAGACAAGTGAATTTCCCAACCTGGATTCAAATGACGAATAGGGGGTGTCATGTTCAAGAGTGACGCTTACTGCCATTAATATGAATATGAAAACACATCCATTTCCCAAAATTTCCCCCACCATTTTTGGCGAGTAACTCTTTATTTTTACACAAGATTGAGGAGGATAACATATGCTTGTCAATGTAAGCTCATCCCTTGGACGAGTCCCTCGGAGTATATTTAATGAACCCTAGGAAGGAGTGGCTCGGTCCCATATGGGCATTTCGATGCTTTTTTTACGAGTCCAAAGAAAGAAAACTTGCGTGTTTTTCATGTTTTGAGAGTCTGAAAAACAATTAAAGAGAACTCTCCCAGTTCCTTTTTCATAAATAAGTTCGACGAGACCAAAAAAGTGATAAATTATCGCTCATCGAACGTTTTCTTCAAATACTTTAACGAGCGTGAAAAGAACAAGATCACTCGGAAATCTTTTCATTTTTATGGAGCGTGAAAAGAGCTTAAAGGATACTCCCTTAGGTTCGTCATTTTTGTGTTACCATGAAGAGTACGAAAAGATGAAAACAAGTATACTCAGTTATGTTCTCATATATTTTCGAGTGCGAGAACGAACGAAGACTAAGCTTGAGATTTTTCCTATAAAAACCCTAAAAAAGTAGTCGTATATGTGTCAAAAAGGAAAAAACACCTGTACCCCCCTGTTCGGACTTCGAATTTGCTATACCTGCAAAACAACATACTCACAAGGCCATTAGGGCATTAGGTTTTATAAGAAAAATAATATAAATAATATAAAAAATCAATAAAAAAATAGTAAAAAGTGAATAAGTATGGATAAAAAGGGCTTTTTACCATTTCATTGTGATTTTGCCAAAAACTTGTCCAACATACCTCATTTTCCCCCAAATTTCTTCGCTCCATTGCGGGAGGCACAAGCGATCATTCAGCGAACCGTTTTAGCCAACGAGGTAAGCTCTTGATCCTTCAACTTTTCCATGGTTCATTTTTAGTTTTTATTGGCAATTTCTTGGGTTTTAAGTCCATTTTATGGCTGGACCATACGCTCAAGCGTTCTTACAGTCGAGCTTTGCGAGGCCTGTGAGAATCTAATATTATTGCAGGTGGCATTTAGGGCACCTATGTGAATCTCACATTGTGCCAAAGGCTCACTTGCGAGGGCCAAAACATGGATTTTAAAGTTAAGTTTTACTCAATAAAAATTATGCAAAAGTTTGAAACATGTTGCTGACTCTTCTCTCATGGATCTTGTGCAGGTGTTTGACCATCACAATGTTGGAGTGGCGAGAAAGAGAACATGAGGAAGATGATGCCATTGTTGGGAATGACCCAGGTACATTTTCCACCCTCTGGGACTATGGGCTATTGAAATTCTTCAGGATTCCGGGCATGAGAGCCCAACTTAGATTATTGGAATACCTGGTCCATATGTGGGATGTGAAACAACAGTTATTTCATGTGGGAGTCCATACGCTGACCCTAGATGTCGAGGATATCTATTTTCTAATGGGGTTGTCATGGTGCGGATACCATGCTACTTTGACTGGTGGTCGAGGTGGCAGACTCCCTATGAATGAGTATTGCTACCAGTATTGTGTTCCTGAGGTAGAAAGAAGAGAGGGTAAGGTTCCCATTTGGGGGGTCCAAGACTTTACCATATGCACCATTTTGTTTACTATTACACGTATGGATGGGAGCGCAGCTCTGCACATGACTCTCCAGAGTTGTTTCCAATATGCTATAAAGTGCACAGAGACTTGGGTCTTCAACTAGTTAGATGCAGTTCTCCGTAGTATGAAAAGGAAATTGATGAAGTGCAGAAAGGGTAACTTGAATAAGTTTGGGTACTTTTGGTGTCCTTTTTCCTCGAGAGGGTCCCACTGCTGTAATTACAGGTTGATTGGGGTTTACTGGCCCCACAGGATCCAAGGATGCTGAGGTGGTGCAACCTCATGGCTCGACACGTAGCAGGGCCTATCATCAAGTATAATGATTCATTTTTCGACTGGTTGCAGCCCTAGATGTTGATGATTGACGACTACACATATGCTAGTTTGAATTTTCGAGGGGATCTAGATTTGGCCCTGCCTGAGGATGCTCAGTGGGGTGACCTAGGTAATAAGTACACATTTTGTTCTTTTTAAATGTTTTTGTAATTTTTATCATATGAAATGGTTTTTTGTTTATCCAAGAACTAATCAAAAATTTATTTTTGATGACATAGATGTGGGGCCATATCGACCTCTGAGAATGTCTCCTATTCAACGGCAAGGAGAAGAAGCTCTAGTGACGATATGGGATGCCGAATACTACGAGGCAATGGAGCAGAACTTGGAGGGGTTGACCGCGGACATTCCAGACATTGCTATTGGGGAGATTCTGAGATGTTACCAGTGCCATATTGTGGGTGTGTCTAAGTCTCTCAGTCATCTGCTTCATAGGGTGGCTCAAGAAGCTGTTTTTTATCATGATCATCATCTGTGACGCTATTTTGTAGAAGCCATGGGCTTCATATTTTTGAGATTTTGGTCCTTGGATAGAAATGTTTTTTAAATTTTTTTTATCGTTATATACATATATACAGCTTCTATCAACTTATCTTATGTAGTGTTATACATGTAATGTGTGTTTGGTTTATAAAAGTCCCAAATGTTTGTCCAACACATAGTTAGCTAATGCATCAGTCAATGTATTTAGACATCTAGGAATGTGTTGATACTCAATATAATCAAAATAACGTTCCAAGAGGCAAATTTGTAAATATACCCGTAATAAAGTAGGACTTCGAATAACATAGACATTACTTAGTTGTAGTACTACTAGCTATGAATCGAGTCGTATAACCAAGTGGCAGATACCAAGTGAAATAACATCGATCAACAATTCGATGATGATGCTATATTCTTCAATATTATTGGTCACACGACGAAGGCACACACCTCGCAGACTGATAAGTTTGTTTGTAGGTGCATAAATTTCCCATGCATCAGAAGCAAGATTCTGAGTACTACGACTGGCGCCATCAGTGAAGCCAATGTGGGGTAGCGAAGACCACAACATCTGGAAACCAAGCACAATGTAAGATAAGCGGTCGGGGGCAGAGACCAAATAACGAAAAAGAATACTAAAGTAACACACAAAAATTATGATATAATACAATACAAGCACTCATGCACAAGTGATCTTAGGCATAGTACTTCTTTAAGTACAACCCATTTCTAGGTTCACTCAAAGGGATATCGTTGTATTCCACCAACTCGTAATATCCTTCAGAGAAAACGCGTGGCCTGACATGTTTGTCGTATTGGGCTTTGACATGGTTCTTCTGGGATTCTATAACTAGGGTGGAATCATGACGTGTTTCATCTAATTGCATGAGATACAACAGATGTTCTTCTTCGATAGAAGTGTTTGGGAGAAGTTTGATGGCTAGTTTTAGGGAGGGTATCTCACATTCAATCGGCAAGATGGATTCTAGACCATAGACTAACTGGAATGGTGTAAACTCGCTAGTAGAGTTAACGAATGTCTGGTAAGCCCACAATGCTGAAAAAAACATTATGTGCCACCTTGTTTTGTGAATCCCTATCATTCGTCGAAGCATGGTAATGAGGACCTTGTTTATTGCTTCAACTTGGTCATTAGCTTGTGGGTAATAGGGTGTTGATTTTTCATGGCAAAGACCCAACTTTGTAGTGAGTTCAGACATCATGAAGTTTCTAAAGTGGCTACTGTGATCGATAACAATAGCCTGAGGAACACCAAAATGAGAAATGATGTTATTGAATATGAATAATGTTGCAGTCCTTCTGGTATTGTCGAATGTTGGCATCACCTCGGCCCATTTCGTAAAATAATCTACGGCTACAATAATGTATCCATGCCCCCCGGCTGAGTGAGGGTGACATGTCATGAAATCGATACCCCATTTCGCAAAAGGACCAACGGAGACCATAGGGTGTAGAGGAGCGGGGTGTGATCGTATTTTATTGTTGTAGGTTTGGTAAGCGTGGAATTTTTGGACGACAATTATACAATCATTGAATAAAGAAGGCCAAAAATACCCTACCCGTAA
This sequence comes from Picea engelmannii, assembly GCA_009831015.1. Classification (NCBI taxonomy): domain Eukaryota; kingdom Viridiplantae; phylum Streptophyta; class Pinopsida; order Pinales; family Pinaceae; genus Picea; species Picea engelmannii. The sequence goes on along the minus strand of ML780413.1, from coordinate 225,481 downwards.
GATTTTCTAGGCAATAGATACCCAGACATGTGACCACCACAGGCTCTAGAATGGCAGTCATTCAGGGATTTCTCAGCTTCGTTAAACGTGAGGCAGCGTCGAAAAATGGAGTCAATCCCACGACGATAAAGAGTATTACCGAGGATAATATACTGATGGGCTTGGTAGCATATTCGATGGCGGTCAATGCTAGACAAATTGGGCTGGAAAGTTTGGGTCTGGAGATATATGATGATATCTCCATACCAAAGGTCATCGGAACTAATCAGGAAAAGGGATTCATCAGGTAATGAATCTTCTGCTACATTTTTCGTCTCAAAGCAGGGAAAGTCACATATCGATTCAACAAACACCAAGGATTTCTTGGACTTAGCGTGTTTGAATTCTAAGTCAAACTCCTAGAGTATTACAATCCATTTGGAGTATTTTCCCCCTAGCAATTGACGTGTAAGAATGTGTTGCATAGGGTTGTAGTTAAAAATCACCGTAGTTTTGCATAAAAGGATATAATGATGGAAATTTTGAACAACTTGGACAGCTACCAAGGCCAGTTTTTCAACATGTAAATACTTGGTTTTGGTAGTCATGAAACTCTGACTTAAGTAATAGATGACATGTTCGTCATGAGAATCATCCTCCTCGACGAGAACCATAGCGATGGTATAGTCTGAGGCTACGAGATAAAGGAAATAATACTGACTGTAATCAGGTGGGAAGAGTAGGGGGGTACATGTTAAAGACAGTTTCAAAGCTTCAAAATATTTGTTGGTAGTGGTATCCCATACAAACTCAGAATTTTTCTTGAGCAGTCACGTAAATCCAAGAGTTAGCTCAGCATAGTTCAGGATGAAATGATGAAGAAAGTTTGCCTTCCCTTGAAAACTTTGTAACTGGTGAAGTAAGGAAGGAGGAGGGAGATTGAGAATTGCCTCGACCTTCAAAGGATATACCCTGATCCCTTGATGTGAAACAATAAAGCCCAGAAGTCAGCCAGATTCTATGTAGAAAACACATTTGTGGGGATTCAAGCATATATGGTAAAACCGACATCAAAGGAAAATGGTGCAGAGGTGTATCAGATGATCTACACGACACATGGAATTTGTGGGTAAGTCATCGAGATATGGCTGCACAATGTGCTTTATGTCATGAAAGGTGCAAGACATAGCACGTTGAAAAGTTGCACCGACATTCTTTAAACCAAATGGGAGTTTCTGATAGGCGAAATTTCCCCAAGGACAAATAAAAGTGGTCTTGTGTTGGTCCACTGGTATGATATTGATTTGATTATATCCAGAGAAACCATCCATCAGAGAGAAGATTTCACTTCCAACACAATCGTCGACGATCTGGTCAACGAAGGGGTTAGGAAAGTTGTCTTTAGGACAAGCTTTGTTAATGTCCCTATAATCAACGCACATGTGGATTTTGCCTTGTTTCTTTTCGATCGGAACAATATTGGAAACCCAGTCAGTTAGAGCCATCGGGTAAATGAAGCCAGCCTTAAGAAGTTTCTCAACTTCAAGCCTGATAGCGGATGCTTTATGTGGGTGGACTGGACCAAGTCATTGTCAGACGGGTTTGGCACCCAGGTATGTCTTAATTTCATGTACCACAATGTCGAGATCAATACCCAACATTTCTTCATAGCTCCATGTGAAGATGTCACAAAATTCATGGAAAAGAGACTTGTAGGTGACAACTTCATCATGGGAACACGAAGCTCCGATATGCACATTTTCGACAATTCCAGGTTTTATGGATATGTCGAGGGGGAGGGTGGGTGAGATGTTACTTAAGTTCCCTTTGTAGAATAGATCGTGTGTAGACTCGGGAATGGTATAAATGACGACAACGGTCGATGGGGTCGATATCCGTTGGTAACCCTCGATGGTGTGTTGTTCCAGGAAGAGGATGGAACAATGATGTCCATCATCCCAAGGGGTGTCTTCCATGGACATAACAGACATAATCATCTCGTCAGTGGGAAAAATGATGTGGAATGGATCTAGAGATAAATCACCAAGAGAGGGGGTCGAAAGGGTTGCCAATTGAATGGCTTGATAAGCGGATTCGACCGGACTCAAAGGCATTTTGTTGCCACAACAAAGATGATCGCCAAGGTTGGGTACCATCCATGGGTTGTAAGATGTAGGGGTTCTGTGAACAGAGGTGGAGATCATGTTGATCGAGGCGACAAACAGATGTGACACATCGGGTGGTGGGATGGGGAAAGCACCCATCAACGAGGAATCTTTAAGAAGACCCACACCGACATTCTCGTATCCAGGGGGGTTTTTGCAATGAATGGTACATTGTCGATATGTGCATCAGAGTGAAATAAGGACAATTGGTCTATGGTAACGACTTTTCCTTGATGCGGGAAACACATGACATGGAAAAGAGTGGACACAACTGCATACATGGAATCAATCCAGCTACGACCAAGTAGAAGGTTGTAATCGAGAGGATTGTCAAAGACCTCCACTTCAACGTTGAATTTTTTTCCTTCTAACATAATAGACAATGACTGGAGTACACCATAAGGCTTAAAACCAGAGCCATTCAAGGCTTTGAGCGTGTTGTGGGATTCAGTCAAAGGAGGAGAGCTGATGGCTTTCCAGCAGGTAATAGACATGACACACGTCGAGGCACCCTCATCAATAATTGTTCTACAAATGTTTTTTATTGGAGACAATAACTTGTATTTGGAATGCGAGTTGAGGGGGTAACCTTGAAATGTGATCTTCCAAGTAAAAAATTATTAAGTTTGTATCCATAGGGTCGATTCCACCAATAGCTTTCAAAAATGCCTTCCATTGTATAGGACAACTCTGGAGGACTTCGAGGGCTGACATCGCAGATGATGCTTGGGCCAGATCTTCGACAGTACTATAGTTCTAGGTAGCACATGCATGAGGATTGAAGGTCGATTTTCTAACAACTCCCTTTGGAGGAGGGCGAAGTACTGTATCTAGGCTCGGTCATTCGAGATGAAGAGGACCATTAGTAGGTGGAGTTGTGGGAGATGGTTGGACCAATGAAGGAGGTATTACATCAACCTTCTCTTTGGATGAAGAATAATCTTTGGCTCGAGTGGTAAGTGTGATGTCATTCTTCTTTGAATCACCTGTACACATTAAGACATAGGGTGTATTAGAGGGGGAAGGTTGGTCATGAATGACCAATTGGGCCTATTGTTGAGAGGGGAAGGGTTGAGACAACACGACCAGAGTGGGAGGTTTTTGGGTCCCTTGAAGGAACTTAGTAACCTCGAATCGTCTTGGGGAATCCTTAGTGTAGTGATCATCACCACAGATAAGACAAGGGTATCAGGATTTTTGCTTATCCCTATAATCAACAGGTGGTGTTTTGGTTTTCTCAATTTGTGTATTATTTTTATCCTCCTTGTTCTTACCCTTCCCTTTTTTGGATTTATTTTTGCCGATGGGGGTAGACTGAACATAATTTACCTCAGAAGTCGTGTCGGTGGGAGGGGTAGGAGATGAAGCATTTTGAACATTAGAAGAAATGGGTTTGGGGTTGTTTTCAGAGGTCTGGACGGAATGTGGTTGGGAATGGAAAGTGCCAATCACACCATCAACTGCATGAGAAGTAGAAGGAGTGGTTGAAGTAGTAGAAGTAGAAGGATGATGTGTGTCAGGGAGTAAGTCGTAAAGAGTACTCGTTTGTGAGTAAACGAGGTCTAGGTATTGGGCACAACTGATTGCTTGTTCTTTAGTGATAACTCCACCCATGGAGATGTCATGAGCGATGCCATTCACGAATGATTTTGTGAACCACTCTACCAACAACTGATCGGGAATTTCAAGTTTGATGAGATGTTGTCTCCATCGCCACTCATGAATGTGATCAGAGATATGAGTGGCTTTGGTTTGTTTGAAAGAACTCAAAATTTTAGTTACCATTTCGTAGCGGATGGGTAACTGGTAGTGGGTGAGGAAATCCATAGCAAGGGTGTTGAAGTCGGTGAAGAAGCCTCATGGTAATTCTATATACCACTTCACAGCAGAACCTGTGAGGGTTCGTTGAAAAATGCGTAAACGAATAGAGTCATCCATCAAGGATTTGGATGAGCACCAGAGGTGAAAAGTATTTACATGATTGTTCGGGTCCTCTCCTGGTTTACCATCGCATTTAGGGATGTCAGATGGTAGTTTAGCCGGTATGGCGGGCTATTAAGGAGAGTGACAGATCAGATCATTTAAAATTCTCGACAGACCTGGGAGGTCCAGGATGGCTAAGAAGGGTAACTGTCTATTCACATGTGGGTACTGGTGACTTTGGGTAGGGACTCCCATTGGTAGACTAGTGGGACCATAAGCAGTTTGCATATAATGCGAAGATCCAGGTAGATTCGGTTGTTGGTGTGGAGGCAATTAAGTCATAGGGTTGTACCCTTGAACAAGGGCACGGGGTTGAGAATTCGAGCCCCAAATAGGATTAGACGTACATGGATAGGGTTGGCCTGTACTAGGGGGTATGTTGGAGCTAACTTGAGACTGTTGCCCCCCAGTCGAGTGAGGATTATGTTGAATAAGATAATTCTAATACTGGGCCAAGGATGGAGGTATGTTTTGTCCATAGGGTTGGGTAGGTGGGGGTTGCCCTCCAATCAGGGGTTGTGTCCCAATTGGGATTTGTCCTGCAAAAGGGGGTTGAGTTTGGCCTCCTTGGTGAAATTGTCCACCAACATGAATCTGGTAGTTAGATGTGAAAGAAGGGATGGTGCCACTAGGATCAGTGCCTCCGATAGAGTATGGAAGAGGTACTCTAAAAGGGGGTGGAGAAAGTGTCATAATAAAACCGGGAAGATGGTGCCCAGAAGGAGTGGAACCACCAGGAGTCCCAGATGGGATTTGTGTAGGAGTGGGAATAGAAGCATTCAACGCATGATATCTGAGTGGAAGTTTTGGGGTGAATATGGGCGAAAGCAGTGTGCCAATGGGGGCTTGGATGACCGCTGTAGTCCCGATGTGAGGACTCATAGTATCTAGGACCATTGTGTGATGGATCGTTTGTAGGGGGATAGTCAAGATGTGGTTGGCTGGCGGAGCATCTGTACCAGGAAAATAATATGCAGTAGTAAAAGGTACTTCATTTGGATCATATGTTTCGGGCAGCTCAGGTGCGACAGTGATATCAATTCCTGCTCCTGAGCCAAAGAGATATCGTCTACAAATTCCAGTAGTCCAAAAATGATCTTGACCCTCAAGTCCTATGAAAGGTTCGGTTGGTGATCTAGAAGATTGAACAACTAAATCTCTGGAAGAATTCACTCACACAATACGTCTCCTGGAGTCGGAAGGAAGTCGAAAGTCCTCTCGAGAATTGGTAATTTTGAACCGTTCTAAAGAGATAGTTATTTCCACTTGTGGAGTGGCAACGTCTTGGACTTCATTTTGTTGAGGAGAGCCCTCCGGTGAGTTGGTAGGCAAGGTTTGAGAACCTTCCAGATCTTCTGAGGGTAAGCCTTACATTCTACGTGAACGATGTGGTGGGTCAGTTGTGATTGAGTTAGAATCTTACGAAAGAAATTTTATGGCCAACTTGGGTAAACAAACAACATGTGCTAGTAAAATCTAGGAAGCAAAACCAAGAAAACAAGACCTTCCAATTCCAAAGTCACTAGATGGTGATGAAATCCAACATCCCGACGACGAGACAAGAAGGGGCTGGGCTAGGGTGCAAAAGTTACGTTGAGGACCTACTTAACGGACTTACACCCTGGTGCAAGCTCCCACACATAATCATGGGTATACCCTCCAAGGAGCCCGAGTGAGTCTAGCCAACGTCAATCCAGATACCATGAAGACTTACCCCTTCACAGTCACCTTGTGTAAGACCCTAAGAATATAGGCTACTAAGGTCACCACCAACAACGATGATGCCTGGAGGAACAATCGACAGTCTGATCCACACACAAGGGTAGGGTATCTAGCCCGAAATCATCTTGAGAGGCTTCCACTCATCATTCTGGGTATACCTTCAAGTGACCCCTGTAATACATGCAATCTCTACACCGATATCAACAAAGCAGGGTGAGTAACTCTGTCAATCTCGATACAACCTCAGGTTTGACCCTTGTGTGAGAAGGGCTTCCCAGGATAAAATGTTGCAAATGGAATTTGGCACTCCTTATCACAAGATGCTATTGTGTGTTTTGTGATTTGGAGAGTGTGTCTCACTGCCTATTCCAAAGTTCTAGCCTAGCTAGTGTTGGTGTAAAAGAGCCCTAGAAAAAGTTACTAGCTGAATTTTAAAATTGCGCAATATTATTAAAGGTTGTCATTACTAAAAAGGAGACAGAAATTAAACCAATGTTGTGTGAGACTCTGACCCAAAAATGCATAAATAAGGATGAATGATACAAATTTTGTTCGATGAATCCTATTTACAGGAGGGAAAGAAGAGTTTTCTAGAAAAATGTGAACTACGATGTATGATCTTCTCTAAAATGTAATATCAAACAACCATGAACTATGCAAATTCTCTATTCGTTGTCTTTCAATACTTGAATGCTAATATTTTTTCAATACAAGGGTTCTTTAAAAAAGAAAATGTCTTTAATTTTTCATTAGAAACCAAACAACAGGGATGGAACTAAGAAAAAAAAAACAACCAACAAAAAAGAAATACACAACAAACACCCAAACCAATCTTTCAATGAAGATAAAAATAACACATTGACAAGACTAGTCTCTTCAAATGCACATGGGTAACACTTTTTCAAGTAATAATCATTTGAAAAGGACAATTGATCTCAACTTTTAAACCAATCAAAGGCTCCTGACAAAACAAGCACTCAGATTTCAAAACCAGAGATTATACCCTTGTTAAGAAAAGGTCAAGAGGTAAAAATTGAGCAAAATGATCAAGAAGAGATTTCGATTTTCAAAAACTAATCATTCACAAGATTGGAAGTCAAGAAACATTAAATCACTAGCCAGATAAGTTCTTCCTAGACACACAAACAAATCTGGGAATCTGAGGACACAAAAGACCTATTCCAAAATTTTCACAAGTGATTTCGTAGGCTGGCAGTGGAGAATAGTGCGAGAATCAAGGATTCTTGTAGGCTAGACACAGGCAGACTATGAGAAGTTTGCACTGAACTGAACACTAGGGTGTGAACTTCAATGATTCTCGCAGGCTACATAAGGGTGCAATGCGAGAAGGTCTGTAATCAAGCAAATTTTGGAAAAAAGACAAAACTTCTGAGGGAAATTATGGATCCAGGGAGTCTATAAGGGTTTCCTTAAGACTCAGAGATTGATTGGGAATGAAAAATGGTAGGTTAAGAGAAAATGGCCAAGAAAAAACCACTAAAATGGGTTGTATCCCCAGTGGAGTTGCCAATTTTGTTATCGGATAAATCGGTAGGTGTGGACACTAACAGATCTCCCTAGATCCACCTGAATCTAGAACAAAATAGGACAGGACACAAATCTTTCCCTAAGTTGTAGTCATTGAATCTACTAATAAGAAGGAATGAGTGGCATACCTTTATATCGCTTTGTTAGGTCTTTGTTGTTCCTGCTTCGCTCCGGTGCTCTTGTGAAATCAAGTCCAAGACAACACAAACCAACCAAAGTGAAGATAGCAAAGTATATTCAATTTCAACCTATGCATATGATCAAGGAGTTATGAAATAAAATAAGAGAGATTTTATGGGAAAGGGACATGTTGTTGTATTATATTAATTGAAAGTAGAAGATACAACCGGATCACCTTGATGTCGCAAGATTCCTTTCAGTGACCATTGGTTCCAACACACACACTTGCTCTATACTTGCATGAAGAAGATCCAATACAACTTGGTGGGCCAAAAAGACTCTCCAAGCTTCTATCCAAGCAGGGTTCTTCACACATTTCTTTCACCAATTCTTCATTCAATCTTGCTTAACCTTTTCCATGAGAATCATTTCAATATATAGGAGAATGAGAGATGGTTACATGGATGAGGACGATCCCACTAAATCTGAGAAGTCAATAGGATGCAAACCATGCGAATGCCAACTCATTTTCTAGAAGATCCCCTTCTAGAACCTTCATGACCTCTTCTCCTTTTGAAGCTTAAAAAAAGGTTCACACCCTATCTATGGAGCAGACTACCTATAGTTCACACCCCAAGTGTAGGTTTCCTATGAGAATGGAGGATTTTCGCACCCTGTAATATAGGCAGCCTATGAACTCATCTTAAAAATGTGTTTTTGGAATAAGATAGCAGTCACTTTTCTCGGGCAAAAAGTCCTTGTGGGAGCCTGAATACATCACTTGTAGAAACATCACCAGAGTGACCAAAATCATGTGTAACAACAACACATATTTAACCTCCATAGGAGGAGCATAAAAAAACATTGCAGTCTAAGTTACGATCTTGGGGATAGGAATGCGAACAAATCCCCATTATAATTTCTCATTGAAGCTTAGAAGTTGTGAAATAGGACACCAAAATCCTCTAAATCAAGCATTCCTACACCATAAGGAAGGGGGATACCCATGAAGGGTCGAAGGTCGAAGTTTGGTTGTTCTATTCGTGCCTCCTTGGGTCACCCAACCCTTGGAAAGAATCCATCTTGTGACCCATTTCTTAGGCTGAAAATATGAGTGTTGTGCTTGATCGAGGTAACTTAGTGTCCAAATATAGGTTTTTCCCACCCAGGTGGAAGTTGTGGGCTGCAATCACACCCCAATTAGATTTTGAATAGTTGTTGGGAAATATCACCAATACTTTTGGGATATGCCCCCTTCACCCCTCATTATAAATGATTTATCATACCTTCACTTGTTCCTCTTCCGGTGGGTTCATGCCCCATTGTTGAGTGCTATTGGAAGGCTCGGTTCTTTTTTAGAGGAAGGATGATAGGTATTTTAGGACACATGCATTTTATTTTTGTTTCCCCCATGCAGACAAAACCCTAAACCATATTATATTGTTGTTTGTTTAGTATATGTATGTATGATTTCCATTATTGATTACATGCATCTTAAAATAACATTGTCGAGATAGTACTAAATTAACAGAAATCACTTGTTCATTTATTTCTCTCACTATCATCCACACACATTCACATCTATCCCAAAAGCATAGGGTAACCATAAAATCCCCCTCATTCTAGACGCTTGAGAAACCTCCCTCTGATAATGGGAGGCATCCTTGGTTTGGTTGACATATCAGTTGAACCATAACATACACCCGTAAGTGAAACTATTTTAGGATTATCTTTGCTTGGTTCCACCTTGCTAGGAACCAATATCCAAAACAACATATCCACTAGTCCTCCATCACACAGAGGTGGAACCCAACCTTCTTCACTAGGTACAATATACCAACCTTCGTCACAAGGAAACATGTGTCAACCTTCATGCACCATGGTTGGAACACCCCATTCCATGCCATATTTGGCATCAATCAATATCTTGTATTTGAACAAATTAACAAATGAACCCATCTTACATGACCCCACTTAGCCAAATATGCCCACTAAGTTACCTTTGGACATCCCCAAATTCGAAGGAAAATAGGAGAAGACCCAACCAACCATATCATGTGATTTCACCTATGGTTCTCTTCCAATAACATCATGGATGATTCCATTAGTTTAAGGTTGTTCCAACGAACACTGACCAGGACATCCACCAAATGGTACGTGGATGAGAAATATGAGTCCCATGTGACCTTTGAATCACCGATGAAATCCTTCCTATATTTATTCCAACTACATGTGCATCACAATACTAGTTTAAAAATATTTTCATATTTTAAACAAACCACAACAGTGCACATTGCCGATTACATTCATGAATGGCACTGACAAAGAAGTATCTATAAGGCTGATACTACCCCCGAAAAATGACTAGACTAGTTTCTTAAATCACTATTCCCAGTCATAGCCAAGGATGTGGTGACCATGCTCCCTCAAGATGAAGAAGAATCCATCTCAAAGGCTCAACAATTTGACCTCATATATTCCCAATCCGGGTACCTCTACTCCATCCTTCCCGATTCTCCTCATCCTCTCCCCTTTGGCCAATAAAAACTGAGAGCATCCCACGTTGTCGATGGGTTGATTGGGTCCATGTCTTGTGCTAACCCATATGCACATTTGGTACCCACATTTAGGGCCAACCAATACCATCAACCATATGGGGGAAACCCATACTATCCTCCCCCATCACATCAACCAAATTTTATGGTACCTCCTACCCCCACAATGGGAGGAGATGTACCTGCACCATTATCTACCAAGATACAAATGCCACGTATTGGTCCACCACCCACCACGCTATACAACCAAAATAGTGGGAGTGGCACATCCACCTCGTATAATCAATATGAACCTCCTTCTCAAGGTAATTCATACTATCCCTTCCTTGTTCCTCCTTAACCTTTTTCCCCACCACATGGACAATAACATACATGGGTGAATTTTATTAAATCCTCTCCTATTCAACAAGATCAATAATTCAAACAATTGAATATATCCAATCCCCCCAATCAACCCAACAATAACTAGAAAAAGGGGAAGAATAAAAACACCAACAACCAAGGACAGGGGGAAACCCCCTAGTAGGGGGTAACCAACATCAAGCTAAACAAAACCCCCAAGGAGGAAAAAACATTGGCCAACCATGATAAGGAATAAAAAACAATCTATGAACCAATTTCCCTTGCATGATATGTGGATAATATGGCCATTACACCCATCATTTCCCTTATATTGAGGATCACAAACGGATGAAGGAAGCCATGAATCCGCCTAGATCCCCTACCCCAAAGGGACCACCGTAGGACCTCCAAATTACCTACCTCTCCCAACACCCGTGGTCCTGCAAAATTCTATTCCTCACCAAGGAGTCATCGACACACAACTAAAAGTTTCCTCTCACCCACAACATATGGGACAATACCCTCACCTTAGACAGCCTCAACCTAGAAATCTAGCAGACCGGAGCATACTCCTCACGACTGAGGAGGAAATTATCTTACAAACTCACAACTGCCAATACGCTATGCCTCCTAACATAGATCCAAACCCATTAGAGTCCCCCCAATTTCCAATAGGACAACCTTTGAAAATACCTCATCCTAATACTAAAACAACTACCTATATCCCCTGTGCACCTATGCATAGGGATGTGCACAACCCCCATGCTAGGGTCACACACAACTAAATCCTTATCGAAGATTTGGATCTGTATTAGAGGTTCTCCAGACATTCCCTTCATAACAAAAGGCCTTACTCTCACAATTGGGGATAGTTGACCCAACGGACACCTATGTGATCACTTTTGATTTGGACAAAGTTGAACCAGGGGATCCAGGGGCATCTATCTACATAATCGATGAAGGGGCATCTATCTACATCATTTCCAAAACTATATGGATGCATGGTTTAATTGAATGTGAAGTTGGTTGGTGTGTACTAAGGAATTGAATGAGTGAGGATGGAAGTGATGTGCATTTCCTACATGTCACTCCTACTCCTTCCACCGGTCGCCACCCTAGTTTGGTTATTGTTCAACTATGCTTTTCTATGGTTAGGCTCTAACTTTCAAGCAGAGCAAGAACCTCTCTACCAAGCTCACATTTTATGGTGCTCTTGGTTACAGGTATGTCTTTTTACCAACCATGAATTTTCTCTATTTATGAAATATACATTGGCTCGGGATGTATGGGTTTGTGCTTTCCTTAAGTCTGGAAACTGTGTAAATTTGTGATATTTTTCTGGGATGAATCATTGGTGGTTTAATTGCAATAATATTTGAATTCACAATGTTATTGGTTGTTCTGAGTGTTAGCAGCCATAAAGGCTCTCTGTCATCCTTTCTTCTTTTAGTTGGATGGTTTCATTGGTCTAGAGTGGCTGGTTGTCTCCATGTATTCGTATCACCATGCTCAGTCGTTTGTTGTTCTGGGGTTACTGGGTTTTAAAATGAATTGGGTCACTGTGCATTGTTTCACTTGGGTATGGTCTATTCATGCTACTAATGGTTATGTAGTGGGTTATATTTATTTTCCTCGGCTCTATTATATCTCAACGTTGTTAGTTGGTCGATTGGGAAAACCACGAGGGTTATATCCTGTGTTTTCTAAGTGTTGTTAAAGGACCAGAATGGAACCTTGCTCCTCTATTCATAGTCTCTCCTATCACATGAATTATCATCCTGTCTATGAAGTTAATTGTGGTATACCCTATGTGTGCACCATTGGTCTCATAGGTTCTCACCTGATTATGGGAGTCAACTCCATGTCCCCCTGTGTTGGCCCACAGAGAAAAACCTCGTTTTCTCAAAGCCCAAGTTTTGATAGAAGAAACCATTATGTTCGTCGGGTAGACTTTTGGTTGTTATGAGTTGTTGGTGTATTGTCGTCGGTGCTCGATTTCTGGCTCGTCTCTGTTTATTGTGTTGACAATGGTGTTGATTTTGGCATTTAGTCACTACATTGGTTATTATGACAAACAAATTGATAAAATTAGCACGGTAATTGGTTGATTGGAGAATTGGTTTGAATGCACAGTCGTTGTCTCTTACATTACAATTGTTGAATTGTTAACCCAACATTAGTTTACAATTGGTTAATGCAAAGGGATGCTTCGTGCGTGGTGCATGGGTATGTGTGGTGTTTCTACAACATGTTAAGTTGAGTTAATGATTGTTGTGACTATGTGTTTTAAATTGTTGATGGAGTATTGCAATCGTGGTAATTATGGCATGGCCATCCAATGTATTTTTTATCACTATTATTTGATTGCGCCATCAAAGAGGGTCATGAGTTTTTAAAGATGGCTTTGTTGCAATTTGATCAATTTATGTTATGAGATCGGGTATATTGTTGTTGCCTCGTTGTATTGGATTCATAGCCCAACATTTTGAATGTTTAGAGTCAAAGAAAATTGGACTTGTACAGTCACATAAATACTCTTGCATTTTGTCGAATGGTCTGTGTATTCCACAACATAGCATGAGTTGAAGTGGTGATTGTTGTCTGTGTGTTTAAATGGAAAGTCAGGATCTTTGCAATTTAAATATGGATCGTTGTGTTGACTTTCCACTATGTATGTTTAATGAATATCATGCATGTTAACAGTGATAGTCATGGGTACTGTGGCAGTATGATCTCATTACAATTTAATTGTAGATGGAATTGAGGGATTAAATCAGAAATGATTTTTATGCCTGCGTTGATGAAGGTGGTTGATTTTGATGCTGAACAAAGTGAAATTAAGTGGCTATTTTTTTCATTTTGGAATTGTTTTAAAATATTAAATGGATAAATGAGAAGAACATAACTCCTCTACAGGTTGTTGTGGAATGCATACTGTCTTGTTTTAATGACACCATGTTACAGATTGACTGCAAACAGTGAGCAAGTTAATGCACATAATTGTTTAAGTTTTACACAGTAGTTGTTCTTTTGACATAGTAATCATTTTGGTTGGTGTTGGATCTTTTATGTTGATGTGGAATGATTTTATGGATTACTTAATTAATTTTATGAACAATACTCGTTGTCTTTCCCTAAAATTATTTCGCTTTTTCGATAATTACAACCCCTTCGCCTTCCCACATCCATTTTTCACTCCCTGTTCTTAAAATTTAATTATAGTTAAGATAATTCTATGTTGAAATAGTTTGAAATCATAGCTTCTTGGTTGGAATATAGTGATATATTATTTGATTTACATTATAGTTGATTGTTGTTGTCTTTGAGTAGTAACCATGATTTTTTTCCCTCTTATTCTATCATTTTTTTGGCTCAATACAAGCCCCTCACATATCCCATGACCTTTTTCTCATCCCTTGCTCATCTACAACAGTTAAAAAATTTGTATGGATTGGATTGCATGAGTCTGATATGTTGCTAAGCCAAATTCTATTTCATATTTTAAAAGAGTTGTCATGTATGGTTGTTAAGGGAACTATTTTCTAATAAATTATGCATACAGGAATGAGCTATTCAAATAAAATCCTGAAAACCAAGGCCCACTATGCACTTGTCAAAGGGAAAGCCACTACTGCCCCTTTCTCACCTCCAAATGATTATGATAAATTGGTGTCCTCTTGCATGCAATGGAGGGATGATTTCTCTTATGTGATCAGTGAGATTAGGCCTAAAGGCTCCACATAGCCTAAGGCAAATTCGGAGAATTTAAAAGGTGATGGAAGTAACAAAGAAAAGATTTCCTCACATACTGGCAAATATGGATTTTAATTTTTATTTATTTGTCTATTGGTGAGAACAGTTGACTTCAGATTTTTGGGCAACAATTTTTTTTGGGGATATATTGGTAATGTATTTTGAAATTGATTTCAAATATCAATGTGATAATTTTCAAACATACATGTGATGATGGGAGTCACAAGGAGAGATGTTTTTGTTAAATTAACTAATTATGCTATATTTGCTAAGAGATAAATGGGAGTCACAAGGGGTCCCACCTATTAGTTATTCTTTAATAATAACCCTTATTATGATTATTACTTTTCCCCCTAACTAAAAATTTGGTTGATTCTTTAGTTAACTTAACTAATGAGGTACTTCAACTACTTCAACCAATTCTAATTTTCTTAAAGGCAAAAGGAAAGGGAGGAACAGGAGAATGATAAAAGGAGAAGCATACTAAGGTTTTCTCTTTGATTTTATGTTGAGATAGTTCAATTTTCATTCATTCCTTAATTTATCACAAGCCTAATTATTTTTTATGAAAGCAGGGTCTTATTGTAGACAACAAGATTCAGGGTTGAATTACATCATTCAAACACTTGTTTTTCAGAGGTGTTGATCTATCTTTGATAGTTTGTGTAGACTTGTCTGTTTGTGAATTAATTTTCATGACTGAAAAAGGCTATTGTGTAGAGTCGAGTGGGCAACAATCTGTGGCAAGCTGATCCAACTTTTAGAGTTCAGTTTTTTATCTTCTGTTAGAGGTCCTTTTGTATGTTCCATCGGGGATGTCTAAGTTTGACTTTGGTTCAAAATTTCTGCATGAAATTTTGTAAAGAGAATGACTTTTTCGTGAATTTGGAATGAAATAAAGGGTTTCTTTATGTCTCATCTGTCTTGATTATTATTTTGGTGTCTTTGCTTCTATCTCTACATTTATTTCAACAACTGTTATATTCAGAAAATCATATAAAAAATGAATTTTCCAGCAAGCTTTTATTTCTGAAAAGACTAGCCTAAGCAATTGTAGTCAATACTTGTGAGTTGGGATATTAATTTTGATGGCTATAAACATAGGGTGATATTCCCGTCTATTTTGATTTAGCCAAGAAAAATACGAAAATGCTTGAGTAATATCATTTCATATATTTTCCTCAACATTTATTTGGCGACCATACTGGGGAGATCTTCAATATCTCTCTGGTTAATGTTTATACTCGATTTTCATCGACACATCTATTTTTCTGATATTGATTCTTGACTATTTTATTTCTTAATGATTGTTCCTATTGCAAGGCAGCCCAATATTGAGCTCGGTCTTGAAGATCAGACCAGCATTGCTTTGAACCTGTTTAATACCGTTTTAGACACTGCCAATACCCGTGTTGAGCTTAATCATTCATGGGAAGCAATTGAACGACATATTAGTGCCAAAACACGTTTGGAAGCTAGATGTAGACAACCGATAAATCAGTAGTAACCTTCTTGTTTCTTTAATTTTGGCCTTTCTTTCATGTCCTTAGACTCTCATGCTTCTAGAAGAAGAAGAGGCTTATCACCTAAAATTAATCCTATTGCTGAAACAAGAAGAAGGAACGTTGTGTTATCCACCCAAAAAAGTTCTCTAAGGAGAAATTTGTCTAATTCATCCAGTTCATGTTTCTTTCCCTCATCTATCATCCACAAGATGGCATCTAATGGTGGCTTTGGTGGCACTGGAAGTGATTCCTCTTCTCAGTATTCATCTTCGTCAATGATTGGTAGCTTGTATATCCACCGTATCCCTATCCAATACACCACAAATCCCACCAAAGTCATTAAAAAGTATGGACTTTTTCAGTTTGAAGAAGACGCCACAACCACACCATAGCATGTGTCCTCTCCTCTTAAACTAGCACCTTCTACTCATCCACTTCCTAAA
The DNA here is from genome assembly GCA_009831015.1 of Picea engelmannii. Lineage (NCBI taxonomy): Eukaryota > Viridiplantae > Streptophyta > Pinopsida > Pinales > Pinaceae > Picea > Picea engelmannii. Next base: position 209,366 of record ML780413.1, on the reverse strand, counting down.
TTCAAATAAAATCTTCCTAGGTTTTCAAGAAATAACACTGTCACTACAAATGAACACTTGGTGACTTTTTCCAATGCTTTTCATAACATAGGGGCCAATGACAATGATACTTGCATTCACTTATTTGTCAATTCCTTGCATGACAATGACAATGATACTTGCATGCCCTTATTGGAAGGAAAGGCTGCAGCTAATTTCTTTGACCTTCCTCCTAAGATTTTGTCTACTTGGGAGGAGTTAATATATTGGTTCAGATCCACTTATGGGAAATCTAAAATCCTAGCTGAGAAGTTACGGGAATACAATAACATCACCTATAAGGATGGTTAGACCATCAAGTCCTTCAACTTGCGTTTCACCAAGTTATATAATCAAATCCCTGAACTCGTTCGACCTCATAAACAAGCCTCTTTCATGCATTACTACAATGCATTACCTTCCCCCTACCATCATAGGCTTGATGAAAATGCATTGATAATCTCGGTTTTGCTCTGTATAATTGCTCAGAGTATGAATAACAACTTGAAAGAACAGGTATTCCCCAAGGAGAATCTATTAAATAGATGGGCATGTCCTCCCTCTTACATCTAGTACAAGATATGAACAATGGTATGATAGTGTTTGAGAGAAAGGGAACTGTCTCCCCTCTCACTCATGGAGCTTCATCCTCTTTTGCACCCCCCTTTAGAAATATGGTTGAAAATATTTTTCAGCCTAAAGCTATCTTGCCTCAAAGTTGGTGTAACTTCTACAAGGAACACCATGAGGAAACCCCATGTGAGGTAAAGAAGAGTGCTAGAGATAAGATATTTGGTAAGAGACCAAAATATACTATCATTGTCCTAGATTTTGCAGAGCCTGAAGATGCCATGGTAATCAATACTAGGAACAAAGCCTATGCTGCCAAGGGAAAATTTGATCCTCCCCACAGTTCTTATAGCTTAAGATCATCCTCACCCGATGCTACTGTTTAGGTTCCTAAGGTTCCTGAGAGTCAAGGAATTACTTTCCCTCTCCCCTCTTCCAAGTACAATATCCTAAATCAATTGGCCAACATCAAAGCAGATGCAACCCTTCTGGACATGGTTGTCATCCTTGAACAATAGATGCATCTGAAACAATTCATGGAAGGGAAAGGTTTCGTTGTAGCCAACCTATATGAAGAGGTAAATGAAGAGGAATCATCTATAAATAAATTAGGTGTACATAAATTTAGATACCCTGTAAAAAATCCCCCTTTTTATATTTATGTAAATATTATGGATAATATTGCCCATTGTTTCCTCATTGATGGCAGTTCGGGCCCAAGTGTGATGTCGAAGATTATTATGGAAGAGCTAGGCTTTTCTTGTACAAATGAAAATTCCAGAAGCATGCTCTCCTATAATATCCTACAATAAAGGAACATAGGTGAGATTAAATATGTAATGTTAGTTTTGTGTGCACACCTTGAAATAAGGACAACCCTTAATATTCAGGTAATCGATATGCCTATAAGAAATTACTCAATTATCTTAGTAAGAGATTTAAAAGCCTTAACATGTTTATACCTCTCACTTGACGAGACACATTTATCCATTCCTCAGAATGGTAAGAACATTATAGTCCTTAGGGAGGGAAGGATTTCACCCTACATAGAGAGTGTTCCACAACCTAGTGTAAAATATATCATGGAAGACATAGGAGTATATTCCATCTTTGTTGAGGAGGATAATATTCCTTTGTAAAAAATCAATTTAGATGATGATAGGTGGCACATGCACTTTGATGGTTCATGCTCTGATGAAGGTAATGGGGTTGGCATTATCTTGGTTTCCCCTATAGAGAAAATTCATAATTTGTCTTACAGGTTAGAGTTTGCTTGTACAAACCATGTCATTGAATTCGAAGCTTTATTATTAGGCATTGAAAATTCCTATAATCTCAGTTGTGGTAACCTTTCCTTTCTTGGAGATTTTGAGCTTGTTGTGAACCTGGTATGTAAAATTTACTCTCCTAGAAACAAGCTGATGGAACAATATGCCCAAACTATTTAGGCACTTACCTCAAACCTATTATCTTTCAACATCACTCATGTTAAGAGGGAGTTAAATTCAATGGCTAATTGGTTAGCTACCTTTGCAGCTTCTCTTAATCATCAAACTTTGCCTCACAGTCCTGATTGTTCTTTTCAATCTCTATATCGTCCACATATCCCTGATGATGTAGAGTCTTGGCAGGCCCTCCCTAATGATGAGAGCGGTTGTTCTTTCATTAAAGATGAACCTCCTAAGACCATGGAAATTATATCCATAGAAGACGACAAGATTCTTAAGGGCTTGAATCCTCTTGAGAGTTCATATTCATTGAGTGGTGTAGGCAATAAATAAGAACAGAAAGAAGAGGAGTTATGAAGGAAGGTGGGTGAAACCATCTCCTTGAACATTTGGGCACTCAAATCTTCAAAGAATGTTAAAATAGGTACCCAATGTTCTGATAAAGAAGAAACAAGGTTTGCCAAACTACTTGGTGGATTTAAAAATGTTGTTTCTTGGTCTTATGAGGATATTTTTGGTTTTGATCCTGGTCTTACACAACATGCTATTCACATAAAGGAAGGCATGAAACCAGATAGGAAAAAACAAAGACCTATTAAATCTTCATTTAAAGAAACTTTTCAAAGGGAGTTGGAAAATTTCTTAAAGGATGGGATTATTTTTCCTGTATACTCTGAATGGGTTTCCAATTGGGTACCTGTTTCGAAGAGTGTTGATTGTATTAGAACCTGAATTAGCTTTCACACTTTCATTCAAGCTATTATGAGAAATCATTTTCCTCCCCTCAATATGGAAATGATTCTACATCATTTTTTAAGGTCACAGATGAGGCCCTTGACAAAATTTTGGTTTATAGTAAAATCAAGGGAAAAGGGGCAGATGTCCACAAAACCACTTTGATCACAAATTGGGGTACCATGACTTATAAATGCTTATTTTCTGGTTTACCTGATGCAAGTACCTCTTTTAAAATACCAATACACACAACTCTTGATGAATTGATCAGTACCCATATCTACCTTGATGATCTAATCATATATGTTAAGGGGTTGATGATCACTTTGGAGTTCCAAGTGTTATTTCTGGGTCCTTTCAATATTGATTTTGTCGTGGACACTAACTCTTACATTCCAAGGGATTTACCGGAGCAATTGTTTTCCTACAGCACTAACGATTCTCACTTGAAGAATTATGTGGAACCAACTTGAAAGGTTCTAACACTATTTGGATTTTATATATTTTAGTAGTCTAGCTCTGCTTTCAGTTTTCATTTTTTTATTTTATTTTCTACTTACAGCGGTTGATTTCTGATTTCTGTTTTACACATTTCTACTGCTTTTACATTTCTGTCATTTATTTCTGCTGCTTTGATGTTTGCAAATTTATTTCTGTCACAATTTTATTGCTTACTATATTTTAGTTGATTATGGTTTGGAATAAGATGTTGGATCAGTTCTTCCACAGTGTCACTCCTACAAGAAATTGTTGGTCAATAACAATCAAGCTTACATAGCTGTTATGATTTTTTCCCCTGAAAACATACTTGGAATTGTTATCTACTTTCACAATTGTCTTATAAAGAGATTGGTTATCTCTCTCTTCTGGTTTCCATTTCTTCATCCATTTGAGAAATAAAGAGAAAGTTTTTTAGTTTCTCTCCTTGAAGCAAAGAGTAAAATCTAGTTGAATGATCATGCATACAGGGATAAATCCCCTCTTACTTAGCATTTTTCATGAGTTATTCCCAAATTCCCAATCATTTTTCCATTAAACCTGCTCCCTTCCCCCTAGTGCATGATCATTTTGGTTATATCTTCTTGATCTATTGTTCTTGGTCTGTGAAACCATGAGTTCTTAGTTCTAAATCCATTGAAAACAAATTTCCCTATGGATTCGCCAGTTTGTTGACGATTAAAATTGCAACAAGGTTTTTGCCCACAAAGTATTGTTGAAATCCTATTATAATAATCTAACAAGATATATAATACTAGTAGGTGGGACCCCCTTGTAGATTGGGAAATTAGATCTGATCTTATTCATGTTATACTGTTGTTTGACACTACTTATAGATTTCTACATGTTGATGAAATCTTGGTTTTATTAGCGATGGATAAGGCATGCTATGTGTTTTTTCAGTTGCTCTAGGATCTAATTTCATGTTATGATGACCTATGTCACCCATTGTTTTCATTTCTATCTGTCCATGTTTCTTACTGTGACACCTGCACAATAAACATGTTAACAACAACACATAAGAGAAATTGAAAGGAAATAAAATAAACCTAGACAAAATGCAAAAGGAAGAGTCAAACTATTCTCTTATGCTACATGCATTGATATTTTAATGATCGTTGTAACCCTAGCTAACAAATTAATAGCTATGTGATTTTGGAGTTATGTGGAAATATGGTTGATATGACTTATTGTATACTTGGAAATGGTAGGATGTGATGTATGTGGCGCGTTTGAAAAATTGATGGATGCATGGTTTAATTGAATGTGAAGTTGGCTAGCGTGTACTAAGGAATTGAATGAGTGAGGATGGAAGTGACATGCATTTACTACACATCACTCCTGCTCCTTCCACCGATCGCCACCCTAGTTTGGCTATTTTTCAACTGTGCTTGGTTGTGGTTAGGGTCCGACTTTCAAGTAGAGGAATAACCGCTTGACCAAGCTCATGTTTTAAGGTGCTCTTGGTTACAGTTATGTCTTTTCGCCATCCATGAATTTTCTCTAGTTATGAAATAGATATTGGGTTGGGATGTATGGGTCTTTGTTTTCGTTAATTATGACAACTGTGTAAATTTGTGATATTTTTCTGGGATGAATTGTCGGTGGTTTCATTGCAATAATATTTGAAGTCACAATGTTATTGGCCATTTTGAGTGTTAGCAACCATAAAGGCTCTCTGTCATCCTTGTTGGTTTTAGTTGGAGGGTTTCATTGGTCTAGAGTGGTTGGTTGTGTCCATGCATTTGTATGACCATGCCCAGTCATTTGTTGTTCTGGGGTTACTGGGTTTTAAAACGCCTTGGGTCACTATGCATTGTTTCACTTGGGTATGGTTTGTTCATGCTACTAATGGTTGTCTAGTGGGTTATATTGTTTTTCCTCATCTCTATTATATCTCAACATTGTTAGTTGGTCGATTGGGAAAACCACGAGGGTTATACCCCGCATGTTCTAAGTGTTGTTACAGGACCAAAATGGAACCTTGCTCCGTTGTTCATAGTCTCTCCTATCAAGGGAATTATCACCTTTTCTACAAAGTTAATTGTGCTATACCCTGTGTGTGAACCATTGGTCTCATAGGTTCTCACTTGATGATGGGAGTCGAATCCATGTCTCCCTGTGTTGGTCCATAGAGAAAACCATCATTTTCTCAAAGCCTAGGTTTTGATAGAGGAAATCGTTATGGTCGTCTGGTAGACTATTGGCTGTTATGATTTGTTGGTGTATTGTTGACAATGCTCGATTTCTGGTTCATCTCTATTGATTGTGTTGACAGTGGTGTTGGTTTTGGTATTTAGTCACTGCATTGGTTATTATGACAATCAGATTGATAAACTCAACATGGTAATTGGTTGATTGGGGAATTGGTTTGAATGCACAGTCATTGTCTCTTACATTAAAATTGTTGAATTGTTAACCCAACATTAGTTTACAGTTGGTTAATGCACAATGATCCTTCATGTGTGGTGCATGGGTATGTGTGGTGTTCCCTCAACATGTTAAGTTGAGTTAATGATTGTTGTGAGTATGTGTTTTAGACTGTTGATGGAGTATTGCAATTGTGGTAATTATGGAACGACCATCCACTGTATTTGTTATCGATATTATTTTATTGTGCCATCAAAGAGGGTCATGAGTTTTTAAACATGGATTTGTTGCAATTTGATCAATTTATGTTATGAGATTGGCTATACCGTTGTTTCCCCGTTGTATTGGATTCATAGCCCAACATTGTGAATGTTTAGAGTCAAAGAAAATTGGACCTGCACAATCACACAAATACTCTTTCATTTTGTTGAATGGTCTGTGTATTCCACAAAATAGCGTGAGTTGAAGTGATGATTGTTGTCTGTGTGTTTAAATGGCAAGTCAAGATCTTTGCAATTTAAATATGGATCGTTGTGTTGATTTTCCACTATGTATGTTTAATGAATATCATTCTATTTAACAATGATAGGCACGGGTGTTGTGGAAGTATAATCTCGTTACAATTTAATTGCAGATGGAATTGAGGGATTAAATTGGTCATGCTTTTTGTTTCTATGTTGATGAAGGTGGTTTATTTTGATGCTGAACAGAGTGGAATTAAGTGGTTGTTTTTTTCATTTGGGAATTGTTTTAAAATATTAAATGGATAAATGAGAAGAACAAAAATCCTCTACATGTTGTTGTGGAATGCATACTGTCTTGTTTTAATGACACTGTGTTACAGATTGACTATGAATAGTGAGCAAGTTAATGCACAAAATTGTTTAATTTTTACACAGTAGTTGTTCTTTTGGCACAATGATTGTTTTGATTGGTGTTGGATCTTTTACATTGATGTGGAATGATTTTATGGATTACTAAATTAATTTTATGAACAATACCCACTCTCTTTCCCTACCATTATTTCGATTTTCATTAATTACGTCCCCCTCGCCTTCCCACATCCATTTTTCACTCCTCGTTCTTAAACTTTAATTACAGTTAAGAGAATTCTATGTTGAAACAGTTTGAAATCACAGCTTCTTGGTTGGAATAAAATGATATATTCTTTGATTTACATTACAATTGATTTTTTTTGTCTTTGAGTAGTAACCATGATTCTTTTCCCTCTCATTCTATAATTTTTTTCTCTCAATACAAGCCCCTTGCATATCTTAGGACCTTTTGCTCATCCCCTGCTCATCTACAACAGTTAAACAATTTGTATGGATTGGATTGCATTAGTCTGATATGTTGTTGAGCCAAAGTCTATTTCATATTTTAAAAGATTTGTCATGTATGGTTGTTAAGGGAACTATTTTCTAATCAATTATGCATATAGGAATGAACTATTCAAATAAAAGCCTGAAAAATGAGGCCCACTATGCCCCTGTCAAAGGGAAAGCTACTACTACCCCTTTATCACCTCCAAATGATTCTGATAAATCAGTGTCCTCCTGCATGCAATGGAGGGATGATTGATCTCATGTGATCAACGAGATTGGGCCTAAAGGCTCCACACATCCTAAGGCAAATTAAAATATTTTAAAAGGTGATAGTAGTAACAAAAGAAATATTCCCTCACAGACTGGAAAATATGGATTTTAAGTTTTATTTATTTGTCTATTGGTGAGAACAGTTGACTTTAGATTTTTGGACACCAATTTTTTTGGGGGATATATTGGTAATGTATTTTGAAAATGATTTCAAATATCAATGTGATAATTGTCAAACATGCATGTGATGATGGGAGTCACAAGGAGAGATGTTTTTGTTAAATTAACTAATTATGCTATAATTGTTAAGAGCTAAATGGGAGTCACAAGGGGTCCCACCTACTAGTTATTATTTAATTATAACCCTTATTATGATTATTACTTTTCCCCCTAACTAAAAAGTTGGTTGAGTCTTTAGTTAACTTAACTAATGAGGTAGTTCAAATACTTCAACCAATTCTAATTTGCTTAAAGGAAAAAGGAAAGGGAGGAACAAGAGAAGGATAGAAGGAGAAGAATACAAAGGTTTGATCTTTGATTTTATGTTGAGATAGTTCAGTTTTCATTCATTCCTTAATTTATCACAAGCCTAATTATTTTTTATGATAGCAGGGTCTTATTGTAGACAACAAGAGTCAGGGTTGAATTACATCATTCAGACACTTGTTTTTCACAGGTGTTGATCTATCTTTGATAGTCTGCGTAGACTTGTCTATTTTTGAATTAGTTTTCATGACTGACAAAGGCTATTGTGTAGAGTCGAGTGGGAAACAATCCATGGCAAGATGATCTAGCTTTTAGAGTTCAGTTTTTTATTTCTTGTCAGAGGTCCTTTTGTATGTTCCATCAAGGATGTCTAAGTTTGACTTTTGTCAGAAATTTCTACATGAAATTTTGTAAAGAGAATGAATCTTTGGTGAATTGGAATGAAATAAAGGATTTCTTTATGTCTCGTCTATCTTGATTTTTATTTTGGTGTCTTTAATTCTATCTCTACATTTATTTCAGAAACTGTTATATTCAAAAAATCATACAAAAAATGAATTTTCCAACAAGCTTTTATTTGTGAAAAGACTATCCTAATCACTTGTAATCAATACTTGTGAGTTAGGATATTAATTTTGATGGATATGAACATAGGGTGATATTCCTGTCTATTTTTCTTTAGCCAAGCAGAATCTGAAAATGCTTGAGTAATATCATTTCATATCTTTTCCTCAACAAACTCATTCCTAGGAAAACTACCAACAAAAACCACTTGTTGTTATAGTGAAACTCACACATGAGTTCACTCTTAAGGCCTGACAACCTTTCTCTTAAGTATTTAGCTCCACAATTCTCCAAAAACACTCCAGCATGCTCTATAATTCTCCCTCCATGGCTGCTCCAGCTCCAAGCTCTTTTTCTTTCTCTCTACTTATTGTTCATGCCCAAAAAATGAATGTCTAAAACTGTTGTAACTACCCATACAAATTTCCTCTTCTTTTCCTTCCTTTATTGACTCACACACTTCCTCAAGATAATTTTACTCAGCCCTCATGCTCCCAATAATATGGGATGTGACTTCTCACACCCACCTTCTTACATGCATTCAATGATTGGATTTTGGAACACTCAATCAAAAAATGAAGTTTAATATTGTTGGCCCTCGACCAAGTTTTGAGAGAACCTTGGTTCACCATTTTTTGGGACTTCGACAGGATGGTTGAAAATGGAGCACCCAGGTGAAGCAAAGATCATGGAATCTCGCCCTTTTTGAGGGATTTTTGGTTTTTAGGGTTTATGTAATGAGAATTGGATTTCAGCCCATGGGTTTACCCATGCTTAGGCCTCTTTTGTAATGTATAAATAAGTAGCTAGGCGATGTAATAAAGGGTCGATGGATTAGTGATAATATTAGCTATGTGCAAGAAGATGTGTTAAGGCTTGCAGAGCTAAGTGCAAGCACTTTGTAAGTGCTTGGTGCAGATGGACTGTGTAAGGCTTTGTGCCTTGATACAACTTAGGGAAGGAGGATCTGGCGAGGTGCATGCAGATATCCTGTCCTATGTGGAGTTGGCGTTTTGGATGGGTGCATGTAAGAAGATTGGAAGAGACTAATAAGAAGAGAAGAAGATTGGTGGATGTAGATGTAACCCCACACTAGGGTGAGCCACGCATATCCTTTTTTGATGTGTTTTGTACTATGATGTTAATGTTGTTTATATATCTAATTTCTTAGTGTAATAATCTTGGTGTAATAGGTAGATCCATTGATGCTTATTGATTTATACATGAATGAATGATTATATCTGCCCTGATGCTATGTGATGAATGGTTAGAGGTGCTTGATCTCGGTTGTGACTGCACCAATCTCTAATAAGGGTTTAACCTGCGATGTGAATAAGGGTTAGAGACTAATGAATGTTAATTGCTAAGTGCTCTGTTAAAGTATTGTGATCGCATATTTGTGTCCTAGCTAGCTTGTAGACACTTTAGTCCTGCAACCCCCCTGCCTCTACCTCGGGTGAGACTACATCTACTTCACAGGTGTTGCTGAAAGGGCTGGTAGTTAGAGTTTTTTTGGTGCGTTGTTGAAGCGTTGAACCCTGGGTCTTCCCCTGTGCCCACAAATGGTTTTGTTGTCGGGACTTGAAACTGTCATTGTTGGGAACTGAAGAAAAGAGAAAGCATTGTGTGTATATCTGCTGCTATAGTCTGCAGTAATCTACTTGACTTGAGAAGCTTTGTGCTAAGAGAAGGAAGCTCGATTTGAAGAAAAAAGGTAATATCTTAAATCTTTTTGTTCTAAGAAAGGTAAGATAAGTGTAAATTTTTGGTTCGAAAGTATGAACTTAGGTATGTTTGATAGATTTTGTTGTAGTCTGAAAACTAGGGAATGACTAGAAGAAAGAGTTGATCTAAATAAATTTGATAGAGTTAGTGAACGATATGTTATTCCTATGCATAGAAAGAAGTTTTGGACTAACAAATGGATGCATTACCCTAGAAAGAATTTTTGCAAGTTGCAGGTCCATCACTATGATCCCAGTGCGCAGTACAAGAAAGGTTGGGGATCATTTAAGAGAAAGAGAGGATTAACACTTTGTTATAGTTGCAAAAGACCAAGACATCTTGCTAAGGAATCCCTTGGTAGAGGTCATATTTGTCTTTGTTGTAAATTTGTTGATCACGAGGTTTTGGATTTCCATAGAATGACTACTAAAGTTGAAAACATGAACCTAAGACATGAAAACCATGAAGAAGGTCAAGAAACCAAGGATATGTTAGAGAACCAGAAAGAATCAAAGACTATGTTATTACAGTTGAAATAAACACTAAATGATCACAAAGACATCAGTTTACTAGAGATCTTAAAAGAGAAGGAGTGCATAGAAACAAGAATAGGAGACTTTAAGATAGACTGTGTTTTGGATGAAGAAACACAGGTGAATATCATGCCAAAAAGCGCTTGGGAAATTTTTGGAAAGCCAAATATGATTCCTTAATTGGGAGGGATAGGCTTGTTTAAAGGAAAGATGATAACCCTATGTGGAAGACTTACTCATGTACCTATGATAGCCCATGGAGCATCGACTGGAGAAGAATTTGAGGTCATTAAGTTTGTTGAGAATAACACTCATTTTGCACTTATGTTAGGAAAGCCATGGATTGAGAAAGATTAGATCCGAAGGAAAGAAGAAGAGGAAGCCACAAAACAAAAAAAGCAAGAATTAAGGGACTTCATAACCAAAAAAATAGTGAGACTAATACAAGAATATGAGGACAAGTAGAAGCAACATAAGGCTATCGAGGTTGAAAGAAGGCAAGAAGCTTTACAGAACCTGCCCATGCAAGAGATAAGAGCACCTACCCTAGAAGAAGTAAGAGAAGAGGTAATACACTCAAACCCTTTGAAAGACCCTCAACAGTGTGAAGTCCCTTTACTATGAGAAAATAACAATAAGAATGGAAAGAGGAACCCAGAGACTCAAATCATAGGAAAAAAGGCCAGAAAGCGAAGTAAGAAGAAAGTGAAGTTAGAAAAATTGTAGGAAGTTCCAAAGAGGACTTTGTAAAAAGAAGGATTACATAACATGAACCTCGTCGGAATAACAGAACAACGGAGACTGACACTTCTCCATGGCGAAGAAATATGACCATTGGAGGCATCCCGACCATTAGAATGATGTTTTGGAACAAATAGAAATGTAGTTATTGCCAAAAATATCACCATTGGACCATTTGGACTGTGCCATAATGGATGGAATTGTATTGATTGAGGCTTTTCAATCCATTGGAGGAACCCATTACGACATTGTTTATTTAATCCGTCGAATGCCTCACTAGGGACACTTTTGAAAATTGTGATAATCTAAGATAACAAGAGAACCGATTGCTAGCACGATGTGATTTTGAGACCTCGCCACCCATTTTGCCTACCTTGAGTGTTCAATCACCTACCCAAGTTATTTGTTTATGAGCGTGCATTTCAGGTGACCTTAGCGCAATAGAGAAATCGAGAAGAAATATTTATCAACCTTATGGCTGAGAAGGTCATGTCCACAGGAGTACAGGCCTTGTCAACGGCCAAATTTCAATCCTCCCCCTCGACTGCACGTCGATCTAGATGAACAACGACCAAGAAAAGAAGCAAGCACCACGACGACCTGGAGAACACGAAGCTGATCTTGTTGGTCTTGCCTGACTACATCCCACCTCTAGTTGGCGCGATTAGCCGTGACAGTGTCCCGCATGAATTTGAGTACATGCTCATCACTGCGTACCTCCCGAAGGGGATATGCGCAGTCAGACCTCAGATAAGATTTATCCATGATATTAAGATCATTGATTTCAACCTTGGAGATAGGAAGAATTATGCACTGCTAACACCGCATAGATACCTAACCAAGATAACTGGGAAGAAGTCGAAGATAGTCCCCCAACCATGGATTAAGGATATTGTGAGGTCCACTATCTTAAACATCATGAAGATCCCCCACTTCGACAGACATCAGGAGCTTAACGCATGCGTTAAACTCCTCGTGTCGTGCTACAATAGAGGTTATCTTTGGTTAGACAGGTGCATGACTGTTGATTCGACGTTAATCCACATGATCACTGGACTGAGCGTGCAGGGACCATACCCTCAACAACTCTATCCAAGGAAGGTTGTAGATTGCTCCCTGATGCAATGTATAAAGGAAACCTACGACGATGTGGAGAAGGGGAAGTGAGGCTACAAGGTGGCCTCTAACCAAGATGGTGCAGTGCACCTAGCTTGTCAACTGATTGCTAGAAATTTTGTCAGGAAGAACAGACCAATGCAAGTTACAGGGTCCATCGTCGACCTCGCAGGGAAGTTCATCGAGGGCATGCAAATGAACTGGGTGAGCTACCTCGTCAATGAGTTAGATAAGGACTTTTGCAAAGCATAGGACCAAGGATATGAATTCCACTTTAACTAGTTACTAATTATCATAGAATTTGTCTCTTAGGAGATGTTGGAAGGAGTGAAATACCTGGAAGTTGAGCCATCAGAACCATTGTTCGAGAGGTTCACCAACTTGTGGTATACAAGTGACATGGAAAAGAAGTGGAAATCAAATGTGGTGTTTTGCACTTACTACCTACAACTCACAAGCGCCATTGAGTCATTCCCCCGAATGACCCCGAACACCTTGCATACTTACAGGCCACTAGAGAAGTTCCACGTAGACTGACACTTTATTTACATCACTGTGCACAGGGATGAAAGCAAGGAGGAGTTGCAGTCTTACTACAAATTGACTGATGAAGACATGGAGGAGATAACCAAAGAATGGTTGGCTGAATTCCTTGTACTAGTCAAGTAGACAGAGCTCTCCGACCCCGACATCATCATAAGCCCTTTCGTCACCCAGATGGAGTGGGATGGACCAAGAAACACTAAGAAGAAGAAGAAAAAGGAATAAGTGCAGGAGATAAACAACGCATCGAAGGAAACTTCATCTGACTCACCTGGAGGAGGAGGAGGCGATGAAATAAAACAAGAGGAGGAAAGGGAAGAAGACAAACAATAAAAGGTTGAAGTAACACCACCAAAGGAACCCCTTATAGAGGCCGAGACATCAAAGAAAAGGAAGGTTTCTTTGAAGAAACCCTCAGCATGGAAGAATTCATGAGCCAATAAGCCTCAGTCACAGAATGTGCTCACAATAGATGATATTAACCTCATCATCACAGTTGTAGTAGATGCTTCAAAGGATATCTTGCAATGAAATGAAGCAATGAAGGAGACAATGTATGATAGAATCAAGGCAGAGCTGAAGGGGGTACAAAAATCTCTCTATTCGAGTCATGCAGTGTTTATTGCATCGTCATCATCAGAAGTTGTATAATTGGGGGATGAGCCCACCCAACTGCAAAGGATATTAGATGCTACAGAGGATCTCCTTCTTTGAGTACAGGAAGAAAAAGAATAGGCCATAGAGGCCTTGAAGCAAGAAAAGGAGGAAGCCCTAGAGAAACTTTGGGTTGCGCAACAAGAAAAATATGGCATGAGAGCGAAGTTTGAGGAAGACAGAGAGAAGATTCAGAGATAAAAATACTGTATGCTCACGGAGCATACTGCGGTCAAGGAGACAATGGCTAGAGAATTTCTCTCTATGTCGGGCTTGGCCCAGATGGAAGAAGAGACAGGTGAGAGCCAACTGGGGAAGCTCGCTGAATCCATTCAACAACTTCAAGCAAGAGTAGCCGAGTTAGAATTGCAAATAGTGATGAGCACTCCACAGGAAGTGCGGAATCAGATGGAAGAAACTTCCAGGAGCACAGTCGAAATAATCAAGGCGTTGGCATTAGAATGAAATAAACTAAGTAACTGAAGTGCGTAGACCTATGAACGCCTTGCAGAAGACCCAGAATTGAGGACATTGGAGGCACATCTCTAGGAGGCAAAGTAGCAGGCATCTACAGTGCAAGCGCAGTTGAAGATGCTTACAGCAGTGGAGAATATGAAGAGGGAACAAGAGCAGTGCACATTTCAACAGCAGGTCACTACCATCTAGAGAAGAGTGATGGAGATGACATAATGACTCCATCTAGTGCAGGATGAATCCTTCACCCTCTTTGAAGAGATTGAAGGACAAGGATCACATCTGGAATAGGTGGTTGCAATAGTGGAACAATGTCTGGAAGGGCCTTTCACCGAGCAGGAGGCTCTAGCGAAGCAATAAGTCGAGGCAGCTTGACCTAAGCTCAAGTCCTTAGAAGCAGTATTTCCCATATAAGAGTGACTCAGGACGAGTCACAGGTGAGTGTTGGGGGCCTGTTCACCCTTGACCAAGTTTTGAGAGAACCTTGGTCATGTTTGACCATTTTTGGGGACTTCGACAGGCTGGTTAAAGACGGAGAACCCCGGCGAAGCGAAGATCGTGGGATCTCACCCTTTTTGCGGTATTTTTGGGTTTTAGGTTTTATGTAATGAGAATGGGATGTCAGCCCATGGGTTTACCCATGCTTAGGCCTCTTTGGTAATGTATAAATAAGTAGTTTGTTACAAGGGAAAAACTCTCTATGGCTAAGGGTAAACCACAACAGACAGGTATGACTGCAGAAATCAACTCAATTCCAACATATTCTATATAAAATAATGTGCAATACAAGAAAGAGGCCTACCTCAATCCAACGTTTGATGATGTTCCACCATTGAGCACTTTGACTCAAATATTGATGCTTGCGAGAAGTTCTCAATAAAAAAGCAAAGCGAGTATATAGTGATGATATAAAAGGGGTTAGCACATCAAATAGCATAATCCATTAATAAGCATTACAAACACGCCCATGGATAATAATCATATATTTTCAAGATACCAATAAGATGGGAAAAGAGTATTTCTATTAATAATTGATCAGCAGAAGTGTCAATATTATAGACTTCCGTGTTGGCATGGTTCGAAACCAAGAAACCAAGTTCCTTCCAACTGGGTCCCCACCACTTCAATCCTCCACCAAAGGCAATCTCATGAGAAAGAGGCAAAGAGGTCCTCTCAATAATAAGGGAAGACCTTGGGGGTTGAACACTGTGCTCAGACTTGAGTGACAAAGGGATGTAGATTCAATATGAAGTAATTTCTCCAGAGTAACTTTGCTCTCAAAGTTGAATTCTTTCTCCTTTTCTCCATAGCTCAAAATTGTGCTCTTATAGCCTTTAGAATGCAACTGAAGGGTTGAGTCAGAATGTTTCCAGTATATGGAAGGCCAAGGATCAGAGATCTTCTGTCGTGACATGGAAACCCGACCTCATTTTGTATTTTTTGGCACAAATCCCGATATATGTGAGCTATAGTGGAGAAGCAAGCATATACGCATCTTGTATAACTGATAGGGAGCGTATATGTGGAAAAATGTATATTTTTATCTCTAGATTCATCAAAAAAGGGATGAAAATTATGCATAGGGAAATGGAAAAAGGTCCTCTGTGCAAGATAGAAATGGTGAGGCAAATCTTGCTATAACATAGTTGGTGATGTAAGAAAGGGTCGATGGCTTAGTGCTAATATTATCTATGTGAAAGAATATGTTTTAAGGCTTGCAGAGCTAAGTGCAAGCACTTTGTAAGAGCTTGGTGTAGATGGACTGTGTAAGGCTTTGTGTCTTGATACAACTTGGGGGAGGAGGATCTGGCGAAGTGCACGCAGATCTCTTGTCCTATGCGGAGTTGGCGTTCTGGCTTGGTGCATGTAAGAAGATTGGAAGAGACTAATAATAAGAGAAGAAGATTGGTGGACATAGCCCCACATTGGGGTGAACCATGTATATCTTGTGTCGATGTGTTTTGTACTATGATGTTAATGTTGTTTATGTATCTAATTTCTTAGTGTAATAATCTTGGTGTAATAGGTAGATCCATTGATTCTGAGTGCTTTATACATGAATGAATGATTAGATCTTCCCTGATGCTATGTGTTGAATGGTTAGAGGTGCTTGATATTGGTTGTTACTACGTCGATATGTAATAATGGTTTAACCTACGATGTGAATAAGGGTTAAATACTAATGAATGTTAATTGTTAAGTGTGTTGTTAAAGTATTGTGATCATAGATCTGTGTCCCAGCTAGGTTGTAGACACTTGAGTCCTACAACCCCCCCTACCTCTACCTCGAGTGAGACTGCATCTGCTTCACAGGTGTTTTTGAAAGGGCCATTAGTTAGGGTTTTTTTGGTGCGTTGTTGAAGCATTGAACCCTGGGTATGCCCCTATGCCAACAAATACATAGTCATAATAAAATTTAGGAATGTGATTGGAATTTATAGACATGGGTAATTCCCTCTTGGATCCTTCTCTTAGACATTCTCCTAGACCCTCCCCTCTCTTGTGGATTAATTCTGCCCCATCTCTTTCCATATCCCCTTAGTAGATGGCATCACATTTTATTATTAGATCTTGGAAATACATTTCACATATACATCGCTTTGGTCATAGCCTCGTTATATCTACATTAAGCATTAATTAAACTGGGGATTATAGTGGGGATGTTACACCATGATTCCTATGATGGTTTTAATCATAGGGTGTATTTTACTATAGATATAATTCTACCTCCTAGGAGAATTTAAACTAGATCTTTGTCCTTGGTGCCTCAGTGAGGTTTTCACCAAGGGATTTTTATTCTCTTTTTTTTTTTTTTACTTCGTAAATTTTTTCAAGAGGCGTTGAAAATAAAAATGGGTTGATGGAATTTATACTCTCAATCAAATTTAATTTTTTACCTTTGAGAAACTTTTTTAATTCCTCCCTTGACAGTGATGTGTTGTAGATATTGAGCCTATAACTATTCATCAGGAGAGGGATGTTTTCCCCATATATTGTTTTTATTTTTACTGAGCCATTTTCATAACATGTATCTATGATGTATGGCCCCATCAATGTGGTTTTCATATTTCCTTTTAAATCCTTGCATCTGGAACCATTAAGAAGGTCCCAATCCCAATCTTTGAAAACTTTAATCCTGATGATTTTTTCATGCCATATTTTTCTTTGTTACCACACTACCTCTGTGTGAAACAAGGATTGTTGTTTGTATTCATCCAAGGCATTCAACTACTATAATATTTGTTGTTGAGATAAAAAGAACTTTAAATTAAGGATACAAGTTGTTCTTAATGTGGCTATCTCAAATTCAATAAGGAACATAGCCTTATTTCCATATGCCAAATCATAGGGGGTGAATCTTGTGGGGTCTTCCAAATTGTATTGTATGCCCATATCAATTCAATTAATCTATTTTCCCAATATTTCTTATGTACGCTAAATGTCTTGGTGAGAATGTTTTTTGGTTCTCTATTGATCACATGTACATTTCCATTTGCTTGAGGTTGGTAGGTAGTATATTACTATGGAATATCTTATTCAACTACATGAGGTGTTAAATGATATTTGAGTTGAACTAGGGGCCTTGGTTTGTGACTATCTCTCTTGGGAATCCAAACCTATAAAACAACACATAGGAGTTGTGCTACCTTCTCCTCAATTGTATTCTTAATTTCCTTTACCTCTACCCATTTTGTCAAATAATTAGTGCACACTAGGATATGATGTTTATGGTTTAAAGGAGGGTTAATGGACCCTACAAAGTCTAGGTTCCATTTTTCAAAAGGTTCCAAGGAAACCTAGGGTTGCAATGGAAATTCATCTCTCTTGGTAGGTTTGTCCATCCTTTGGAATTCATTCCAATGATAAACATATTGGTCAGTATATTTATGTAGAGTAGGACAATAATATCGTACTTGAAATATTTTGTAAGTTTCCCTCTTTACAACATGATTACCTCAACAAGGTTCATCATAGCATGCATGGAGGATGTCTTACATCTCATATTTATTGACACATCTGTTTAGGATCTAGTTTGGCCCAAACTTGAACAAGTGGCCTTTGATCCAGGAATATGTGATAATTTTTCTAACAATATTGCAACGTTCTCTATAAGATAAGTGTTGAGGGAACCCCCTTGTATCTAAGTACTTGGATATGTCAACAAATAAATGAGTTTCTATAGATATTGCAAAGATATGATCATTAGGAAAATCGTCATCTA
Source organism: Picea engelmannii (assembly GCA_009831015.1). Lineage (NCBI taxonomy): Eukaryota > Viridiplantae > Streptophyta > Pinopsida > Pinales > Pinaceae > Picea > Picea engelmannii. Next base: position 191,074 of record ML780413.1, on the reverse strand, counting down.
CAACTTCATTATCTACATTATAGGCCAATCTTGATAATAAATATGTGACAACATTATGTTTTGTTAGGAACCAATATCAAAATAGCATAAAAACCTCAGACTAAGTACTCCACAACTTGCCAAAGAGATAAATTTAGATAATAATCCTCTTCGAGGGGGGAACCTCCTTATACATCATATGAATTCACAAATACCAGATGATTCTAAATGAAAATGTCTCCTTGGTATATATAGGATACTAGGAGGTACAATTACAACTAATGGACCCAAGTCGACATAAATAAAATAACAATACTAATGTATTATGCCCCAATTAAGGGGTAATGTTCCACAATTTATGGATTAGCATGCCCCTCCCCTTCAGAAAAGTTTTGTACTCAAGGTTTGAGTAGTTCTAGATGCTTTTGTATAAAAGACGCATCTTCCCACGTGGAATATTCAGCAAGTAGTTTCTTCCACTTAATGAGATACTCTTAAATTGATCTATTTCTCAGCTGGAGAATTCTTGTGTCAGTGATAAATTCAGGCTGCAATATGATTTTTCCTTCTTCGTTAAGTTCTGGAAATATAGTTGAACTGAGATAGAGATCCAACTTTGTGAAGTAGATAGCTCCATTTAGTTCATCTAACAATTCATCAATGACGGGAATGGGAAACTTATATTCAATGGTTATATTTTTGAGCTCTCTATAATCTGGACACATGCACTATGAGCCCTCTTTCTTGAGTACCATTTCCACCAGTGCAGAGTGAGAACTTTTTCTAGGTCTAATAATTCCATCCTCTAACATTTCTTCAACCATACACTCAATTTCACTCTTCTGGGAATAAAGGTATCTGTAAGGCCTGATGTTAGGAGGAACACTCACAAGAATTAAGTGAATAACATGATCATGATCATGAGTGGGTGGAAGACCTCTGGGAATATCTTCAAATACTTTGGAATGCTTATCGATGATCCCTTGGAGATCTAAGGGAATAGATGGCTTATATGTTTGAACATATAGTGATCATAGTTGTACAATTACAGCCCGATGCCCCTTTTTCAATAATTTTTTCATGCCATTAGATATTACCACCTTATCAGGTTTCCCTATGATTCCCCTTAACTCAAATTACTTTCCTTCCAATGAAAATTTCATGAAAAGTTCTTGAAAATTAAAAGCCACCCTTCCCAATGATTGTAACTATTAGACCCCTAATAATACATCAACACCACACATGGGTATAGATATCATTACTTGAAACTATGGCGCTAGATATATAAATAAATTGAGAGCTTTGGCTAATTTAAAGTGAATGAAATTATGAGTACTACTAGAATCAATTAGCACTATTACCTTTTTCTTTTTTATATATCCTTTGATATTGAGGGTTTGAGGAGTGATAATTATAGCCAATGCATGACATGATATGGTGGGAGTCATCTCTTCAGAAGAAATATCTTATACATATTCATTTTGAGATGGTGCTTGTTCTTCTTCCTCTTCATAATCTATGTAGAATAATTTCTTCTCACCACACTGATGTCCCTTACTGTACTTGTTGTCACAATTAAAGAATAAACCTTTTTCTTTTCTTTCCTCCAATTATTGAGGTGTCAACCTTGTAGGTTGAGGTTGTTTAAAAGAAGGAATATTATTCTCTCAATAGATGTTAGGGGTGGTCCTTCTAGTAGCCATATCCATATTTTTACTTTCAACATTTCTCGCCACCTTGAATGCATTCTCCAATGATTTGGGTTCCCAAAGGCCAACCTCATGTTGAATGTTATCCTTTAAATTTCCTATGAAAACATTGATCAGGTGCTCATCTAGAATATTTGTTACTTTTATATTCAATTTTTGGAAGATCTCAATGCGGTCCACAACTAAACCCTTTTTCTTGAGATTTATCAATTGGATAAATAAATTATTGCTTCTTGTATCCTGATAGTGTGCTATCGTTTCTTCCGTGAAAATTGTCCAAGTGACAAGTGATTTGCAAATACAATGATCCAGATTTATGAGTGGAACGAAATGAACCAAAGATTTATAATGTTAACACATAGACACAGTGAACAATAATAGGTATAGAACAAAACTTAACTTCTATTAACTAAGAAATATGATGAAAACTATAAAATGCAGACTGAAAACAAGCTTGCTAGAATGGTGGCAGATTATCTCTGAGAAGAGATGTGATGGCTATGCTCTTTTGCAAGAAGATGACTACAATGAGGATCTAAAGGCCTTTTTACATTAAATATGAATTCCAAAACCCTAGACATCCAAAAACCTAACCCTAAGAGATGAAGTGTCAAAAGTCATGTGGGTGTTGTTGGGGTAAGTTCGTACATTAACTTCATGAAGTCATAACTTTTTCATATGATATATGTTTAGAGCGCACGATAGCCCGTTGAAAAGGTATTGATGATGAGATTCATTTAGGGGGATCAATTAGAGGATTTTTCTAGCATTTTGGTGCTCCATCATGAAAAAAACGTTGTTTAGGCCCTCAAAATGGCCCTAGAAGTTAAAAACTGCTAAAAATAATAAATTGCCAAAATTGCCAGAAAAAACTATTTTGAGCGAATTGGAAAAGATGGATGGCCAACGATATCCACCTGGATCAAAAAAATCCACTAGGATGCAATTCATACCTTTTGTGTGTGAGACACATCATGTAGATCAAAGAACTACTCCCTCTAGAGTATCCATGTGATTGGATCCTTGCCATGAAGCTTATTCATATCGATATTAGGAAAGTGTTTTGTATTCAACCCAAAGATATAGTTTCTCCAGTCTTGATTCATCTTCCTTTTGTCCTCATCATGAATTTGATGGGATACAATGTCACTTTCAGGTGGCCTCTCTATTAGCAACTTTTTCAACCCTTCCATGATCTCCCATTTGAATCCATCCATATTAGTATCCATCATCACTTCCATCATCATTTTTAGTTCATCTTTTGTTACTTCCTTATTTTGTAAATCATATATGTTCTTGTTGATTTCTTCACCTTCATCAAGATTCCAAGTACGACTATCTGAGGGATGATTTGGTGTAGAAGTTCATTTTTTTTGGTGGCATGTTAGCCAAGTATCACTTCAAGGTAGGAATTCCTAATTGTCTTAGGAAGAGGTCCTCACAAAAAAGGGAGTGTCAGGTGCTATATCTCTCTGATATACGTACGGGGTCCAACAATAGTACTCGAACAAATATGTCAGGGTACTAACTAAGGATTCTTGATCATGCCCTTATCCATACTATCCAATTACTCAGGTACTAGAGAGTGATCTCTTCAAGTGATGTTCTTGATGTACTATAGAAACAAGATGCCCAAAAGGTTTACTCGATTGGTCTCAGGATTATAGGGGGTCTTATGATATATGGAAGGTACGTGGGAGATCAAATCCATAGTAGTGTTGTCTAATGCACAACTGTTCGAATGGGGCCTTTCGATATACTCTAGGTATGTGGAAAAACCACACTAGCCCCAGGTAGTAGCACTGACAAGTAACGAACACTCCTATGTTTAGAGACGTCGGAATATGTATGTACTTAAAAATACCTAAGATTCTACCAAATTTATGTGATACTCCTTTTATCCCACTTTATTCCACTTTTTGAATAACCCCAATTGGATCTTGTAGTCAAAAGATATGCAAATTTTCAAAAACAAAACGCACCTTTTAAAACCTTGATTTGGAGACTATTCTGCTAGCCAACTTTTCTTCTGCTATAGCTCTACAATTAAGGCTCTTATGAGTCTAAAATTTTGGCTTGAGGCATCCTGATGTTTCTTCTTTCCAACCCCAAAGGCTATACCAGTATTAGATTCTCTAAGAGAATTTTATGATAACTTTCCCAAGATGTGTTGATTTTTTCCCTTTCAGGAGAATGAACTTGTACGACCTTTCATGTGTCACTTCACTTCAAAACTTGAAATTTTCACTGATAAAAAATTGATCCATACCCTAACCAATGTAATAGGTCTCACTAAATTTGGATTTCTGTAGCTTCATATATAATAGTCTTCCCAAGAAAACTTGTTTTAAACTGAAATATGGACCAACCAAACACCCTAATTTCCTCAGAGAATAACTTTCATAGTACAATGAATCAACAACTGAAATTTGTACACAAGATACTTCATTATTCCACCTTCATAATGTAAAAATTTGTGAACTTGAAACCAATTGGGAGAAAAAATTCCAAGAAGACATATTTCAGATTAGTTTCAGGACTAGACAAAAAACCTAACTTGAAAAAAATGTATCTCCAAAAATATAGTGAAAAAATATCTGAAATTTGGAACCAAGTTATATATGTGTGTGTGTGTGTGTGTGTGTGTGTGTGTGTGTGTGTGTGTGTCCTGTACACCATATAAATTCCATATCTTGAGACCTTCCAAAAAAAATGTTGTAGCGAAAATTCCAAGAAGACTTGTTTTGAAGAAGCCAGTCCCAAGGATTGTCTAGCTCTGATACGAAATGTTAAGAATCAAATACCAAAATGGCATAAAAACCTCAGAATAAGTACTCCACGCCTTGAAAAAGAGAGAAATTCATATAGTAAGCCTCTTCGAGGGGGAAACCTCCTTATACATCACATGAATTCACAAATACTAGATGATTCCAAATGAAAATGCCTCCTTGGTATATATAGGAGACTAGGAGGTACAATTACAAATAATGGACCCAAACCGACATACATAAATAACAATACTAATGTAATATTCCCCAATTAAGAGGTAATGTGGCACTTTTTATGGCTTAACATGTTTTCCAATCTTGTCAATGATTGTTAGATCAAATTATTATAGTAGCAAAAGTCATCTAATTATAATGTCATTAATATTAACTTCGTTCATAAAATACTTTATAGAAGCATGATTTGTATGGCAAAAGACTGGGTATCCAATAACATAGTGGCTAAACTTGTTAATGACATATATAGATACAATAAATTATTTATGTCTGATAGTATAATTCAACTCTGAACCAAATAATTTTTTGATGATAATTTTTTTTTGTTTTTCTAAATTTACATTACAACTAACATGTCATGAGAGGAAAGCATTAGTTTTCACCATCCCTTAATTGCTAACCTTAAAAGTAAAAGAGAAAATTAACATGGCCCCACTTGGAGATTATATATGATGGCTAAACCAAAATATCTTTGTTGTTACCAAAACTTTACAAAGGAAAATCGGTAATTAGATTAAGAGGCCATTTTATTTTTCAAATGAGAGTATTATAAAAGAAATAAAAAGGGTGTTCACAACATAGCTCATTTTCCTTCTAAATTTTGTAAGTAAAGCAACCCAAATTCCCCTTCCCCCTTTACTTCTATTATTATGTCTCTTGCTATCTAAATTTTGTAAGTAAAGAAACCCAAATTCCCCTTCCCCCTTTACTTCTATTATTATGTCTCTTGCGATTGGTTATTTTGCATGTTATAAAACTACAAGTAATTATGTGTCATTTCATTTTCTTATATAATATGTGAGAGGATGAGAGTATTTATATTGTGAGAAAATCCATTTACGATAGATCTTCTATTTCTTTATTTTGAAGTGTATGAATTTACATGGTCCTTTTTTATATAACAATATGCTTATAATGAAAATAGAATTTTTAATAATGAAGTTATTAAATTTGAAAAATGTCCACTAAAAATAAATTGGTCTATCATATTTTAAGAAGGTAAGTGATTACTTGGAATTATTTAGGATTTTATTTATGTGCTTGAAAAGTATTAAGAGAAGTATTCCAATATCACCACATTTTTGCTGAGTTAAAAGGTTAGGAAGGTTGATAGTGTGACAAATATTTTGAAATTGAAATCTAATATGGGTATATGTTGGACATTATAAGAGAAAGTGTTTTTCATCTTCAACCCTCTTAGTGTCACAAAGGTGATAGAATATTCCAGTCCATATTGTTTTGGGAATTTACCAATGCTCAGTTTCACTATGGAGTTCATGAGAATTTGCTATTATTTTAGCAATGTTTATTTTTTTCTTTACACTTTGTCAAAACCTATTGATCTTTTTTATCTTCTAGATTAAGGTTGATTACCTCCTTATAATATCTTAATTTTATTTTTCCCTCTAATTCTTTATCGCACCACATTTTCTCCTTAAATTTTGATGTCATAATATTTTTAATATTATCCTTATCCTGCAATACAATATCTTCATTTATTCCCCAATGGTTTAGCTAGGACTAGGCATTTTTATACCATCCCCACTTGAGCCAAAAGTGGTTTTGGTTGGAGTTTGAAGCAATTTTGGGAAGCCTCTTCTCTTCCATGTTTTTTAACTTGTTCTTATATGATAGGTATATGGTCATAACTGTACTCCTAATGATGGAAAGATCTTTTATGGGGAGGATATGATTGGGTGTATTTATTTTAATTTTGATATTATAGATTATAAAATTATTTTGGATATGTTATATCTTTCTCCACAACTCTATAAAGATACTACATAACACTCTCCCACTCTATTTTATAATCATAAAAAAAAAATTTTATTGATAAAAAGAAAGACCACCTCTTAAAAAAAAAAAAATCTTCCTTATTCCCCAAGATTCCTCTCAATGTTAATGCTTTCCTCTATAAAGAAAAAAATATCAATAAAGTGATACTTCATAGTTATTAGAGTTTTGGAATATAAAATGTTTCTACTTTACAATTGCAAACTAAACTAAGTTAACAAAAAGTGTGCAATTCTAAAAACATCTTTCATTATTCAAGCATGTCTTATATGTTTAACACCCAATATTTTGGTTGCTCATAGTTGTGTCTTACATGGTTTGATCATGTTTTATGTTTAGCTTTCATTATCATGGTATAGAATTAATTAAACTCAAAATTTTTGGAAGATGTTTGTTGTACAATGTATATAAAGAAGGAAATTATAAAAACATTTGTCAATATTTGTTTATATCTAATATTTTTTTATCATTTAAAATGGATTTAGGTTTATCGAGATTATTTTAGGCATGAAATGAGAGAAGAGATATAATAAAGAAATGTACAGAAATATCTCATATATTCAATAATATAACAAATATATATCAGAGATGCAATCATAAACACAGAGATACAATAATACACAATTTCTATTAATAAGTGGAATGTACAAAACTGTAGAAATACAGAGTGAAAGATTCACTAGAATGGTGGCAGATTATCTCTGAGAATAGATGTGACGACTACTCACATTTGCAAGAAGATGATTACAATGAGGCTCTAAAGGAATTTTTAACATAAAGAAAATAAAAAACCCTAACCCTGGAAAATGAAAAGCCAATAGTTTTGTGGACCTCGTTTTGGGTAGCTTTGGTGTATCAACTTCTCGAGGGTGTAACTTTGGCATACAATCTTTGTTTGGGGTGCATGATAGCTCATTAGAAAGGTATTTTCGAGGCGATTCATTTTGGGGGCTCAATCATAGTATTCAACTATCATTGATATGCTCGATCCTGAAAAAATTTCATTTAGTCCCTCAAAATGGCCCCATAAGTTTAAGAACTAAAAAATTGCTAAAATAAGTAAATTACCAGAAAATTGTTTTGGACTAGTTGGAATATGTGGGTGGCCACCAATATCTACTTGGATGAAGTTTGGTTTAATCTCAATAAACTTCATAGAATTAAAAACTTACAACTTATGCAAATATGTATATGTAAAAATACAATGTTGTTATGAAAATATTCATTAATTATATTATAGCAATATTTATATGTAAATATCATATTTATAATATTTCTATTTATGTGTAAAATTGATATCTCTTTTTTAATTTCTTTATATATTTTTTTTATATTAAGAATAAATATTAAATATCCTTTCAAATGTATAGAGATTTTATTTACATGTATATTTATATTTAACTAAAATATATTATTATTATGTGAATTTGATCTATGTAATAAATATCTCCTTTTCATATTAAGATATATATAGATGTACTTTTCTTCTTTCACAATACATTATAAAAAAATATCTTTCATTTAGTTAAATGTTTTAACTTTTATTATTATAGTATGAATCAAATCATCATTAATTTATTTTTTAAGATTAATAAGTTTATTTAACTTTTAAGATTTATTTTTGAGGCACACCAAATAGGCCTTAACTTTTGTTTTAAAATCATGCGTTTGGCATGGACAACAACATCTATTGTGGTCACAGAAATGGTATGTTCAGCCTCGACAACCGGATGGCGAGGTAATAAGTTCCTCTGGCCGTATCTGCAGGTTGTCGTCATGGTCTCACATGGAGGAGCTTTGAATGTGGGTGGATAGCGGTTTCAGAAAACAGTTTGTATCGATTCGTAGGTCTGGTAAATTTTATTCCTGACTTCCAAACATATCAATTTTCCTAGGTTTGGTAAATTTTATTCTCGACTACAAAAAAAAGTGAAATTTCATCATAGGCGTTGTGTTATTGCCGACTTAGCCATATTTTTAAGCACGGTTTCATAAGTCAAATGGCCTCCTCACATGAATGAGTAGCTACCATATGCTATGGATTTGCAATGGACAAAGAAACCACAACTAAAGTGAAATTTCATCATAGGCGTTGTGTTATTGCCGACTTAGCCATATTTTTAAGCACGGTTTCATAAATCAAATGGCCTCCTCACATGAATGAGTAGCTACCATATGCTATGGATTTGCAATGGACAAAGAAACCACAACTTGTTTCTTTCTCATTCAACTTATCACTCCACAAAAAAATTGAAACATGTATCCATTCATATATTTCCTTCTATTTACTAAGTGTGGGTCCCCTAAAACATCACTATGATAGAAAATGGAATATTTAGAATCATCTTGCAAATACTTGAAGACTTTTTTCACTGCAACCCAATGCTCACATCTAGGATTATCCATCAACCGACTCAAGGCTCCCAGTGCTTGAGCAATGTCTAGTTTAGTACACAACATAGCATGCATCAAACTATCAACTACACTAGAATATAAAAAATAATTCATATCCCCAATATATGTGGGTGTTGTAGGAAACAAATCAACTGGAATCTTAATTCCCATAGAAATTAGAACACTCAATGGTCTACAATCTACCATATGAAAACTTTGTAGCACAAAGTATACATATTTACTTTGACTAAACAATTTTTTTTTATTTGTTTTGTCTCTCATAATCTCCATTCCTAATATATATTTTGTAGCCCCCAAGTCTTTCATATCAAATTGTAGTAAAATTTGAGACATCAAATCATGAATCACATACTTATTGTTACCAAAGCATAACATATCATGGAGTGATAACAAGGAAATGATCACCATGATGTTTTTAATACACATAGTGATCTCATTTGGATCTCATAAATCCCAATCCTAACACAAAAGAATCAAACTTTTGATATAACATTCTAGGAGATTGTTTGAGACCTATAAAGACTCTTTTAATTTGCAAATAAATGAATATTTACCCTTTTCAATGTCGTGCTTTGGTTGTGTCATATAGATCTCCTCCTTCAAGTCACCATGTAAGAATGTTGTTTTCACATCCATCTATTCTATGCCGAAATCAAATGTTGTTTCTACAGATAATAGGTGCCTAATAGATGTTAATTTAGCAAATGAGGTAAATGTCTCACCAAAGTCTAGCCCCTTAACCTCATAATATTCTTTCACAACAAACCTTGCCTTGTTCTTTTCAACATTGTCATCTAAATCAATATTCATTTTGAATACCTATTTACATCTAATGGATTTATGTCCATTAAACAATAGTACCATGTCCCATGTATCATTCTTTGTAAGTGCATAAATTTCCTCATACATGGACAATCTCTAAGACTTCTTATCTTCCATCTCCATTGCATCATTCACAATTCTAGGATCATTAGTGTTGGAAAATAAAGCAAATATACATCTGAAATAACATTGACTATACTTACACATGTTTAGTTTTCTTCTTGTCAAGTGGATATCCTTAAATTTTTAGGTGGAATCTCTTCCTCCTCTTCTAAACTCTCTAAACCATCCTCTTCGTCAGGTACATCATGAAATTATTGTTCATTTTCTGGTCAATCTTTCTCATTCGTGAGTGCTTGTTGAACCACTAACTTATTCTCATCCACTTCTAGCTACACCACTATGGGAGAAGGCTTAACTTCTCCTTCCATCGACTTTAGCCCATCTATGTTGGAAACGAGACCTAGATTCCTATGAATACATAGAGACTTACAGTCATCAGTGGCAGGTTCTCTCGCCATCGACAATTGGGAATAGATCAATGTCTCCTAATCAATGGATTCTTCAAGTGTTCGACCTCAACACCATTATTCACACTTGTAAGGATAAACACAGTGCCTTGATACCTACTTTCATTATTGGTAGGTTGTCTCACATTTGTTAACGATATACCTTAATGACCGATAATCAAACGAAGTCTCATTGTGTTCGACCTCAACTCCTTTATTCACATAATGTAGACTTGCCACCTTTGGCGGATCGTGTAGAAGACTTAAAGACATTAGTTCATAGTCACAACTTTACTGAGTTGTTGCTATCTTTCATTGGACCAATACCCATATGACTTCAGTGATCATGGGAGATTAGATTGTACTCCATTGTATACATACATCTTCAGATTGATTTCTCAACTGGTTTTCACTGGGCCTTGTTCATGACTATGAAATCCTATGGCATGTATCTACTCTTGTATTGCCTATTCATGGTCATGGACAGTTGATTGGTATATTTCTGCATGGATATGCAATGTAATTCAAATTGGAATCCATGTGCACAAAGTCATTATGGATTGTAATATTCTTATGAGAACTAGTTCGTCCAGCTGGGTCTCCATTACTCCACTTCTAGGTAATATAATGTATTTCATCCATCACATATACTCCTCTGACCTCACACATTAGGGGGAATCTGTTGGAGTAATATTTGGCTCACCATATGCAAACTTGCCTAGAGGGCCCTTTTCCATTTACCTATGCAAAATTGAATTCCCTTTTTGCAGTTCCGATAGATAATTTTTTTATTTTTCCATATATACATGCCCTAACAGTTATACAACATGTGTATACATAGGTTGCACCATTTTAGCCCACGCACATCGGGTTTTGTGCTCAAAATTAAAAACTAGTGTCGGGTTTCTATGTCATGTCCCAAGATCCATGATCCTTGACCTTCCATATAATGGAAACGTTTTGACTTGACCCTTCAGTTCCATTTGAAAGCTATAAATGGGACATATCCAAGGTGTGGAAAAGAGGAGAAGAATTCAACTTTGAGAGAAAAGTTACTATGGAGAAATTATTCACTTCATATTGAGTCTGCATCCCTTTGTCCTTTTAAGTCTGAACACATTGTTCAACCCCCAAGATCTTCCCTATTTGATGGAGAACCTCATTATCTATCTTATATGAGCTTGCCTTTGGTGGAGGATTGAAGTGGTGGAGGCCCAACTGGAAGGGACTTAGTTTCTCGGTTCTGAACATGCCGATACAAAAGTTTGTCATTCATACATTTCTGTTGATTACATTTTAATAGAATTTGATCCAGATTTTATGAGCAGAATGAAATGAATACATATTATTAACAGATTCTTAACACAAAATAATAGAGATACAGTAAAAATGGTTTTCTATTCAATAATGAAATAAGATGAAACTGTAAAATGCAGCGGAAACAAGCTTGTTGGAATGGTGGCGTCTTATCTCTATGAAGAGATGTGACGGTTGCGCTCATTCACAAGAAGATGATTACCATGAGGATATGAAGGCCTTTTAAAATAAACAGGAATGCCAAAAAATCTAGAAATCCAAAAACCTAACCCTAGGAGATGAAGCGCCAAAAGTCATGTGGGCCCCGTTTGGGTAAGTTAGTACGTTAACTTCCCGGGGTCGTAACTTTTGCATACGATCTCTATTTTAGGCGTATGATAGCCCGTTGGAAAGGTATCATCGAGGAGATTAATGTTTCAGCCTCAATCATGCTATAGGATATCATTGATAATATGTATCCCAAAAAACCTTCATTTAGGCCCTCAAAATGGCCCGAGAAGTGAAAACTACTAAAAATAGTAAATTGCCAAAATTGCCAGAAAACTGTTTTGAGCCAGTTGGAAAAGGTGGGTGGCCACCGATATAAATATGGATCAATCATCCCTCCTTAGGAAGCAATGGTGTCCATTGCATTGATTTCCCCCATCAGATGAGGAAATTTCTGCTGAATTTGGCCCTGCGTGAGCCACTTGCCTTGGTGCAGGAGCTTCCCTGCTTTGATGACTCGACAAAGATGGATCCTTTGCTATCGAGTTCCCTTGATATGTATGTCCACAATATGATCATTGGATTCATATTGGATATAGTCGGGGTTGAGCTCTGTTGGTGTCAACTTTTCTACTACATCTGAGGTGTCCAATAATGGTGGGAAATAAGGGCGAAGGAGATCCACGTTGAACATTGGGTGCAGGCCAAGGAAAGGAGGAATGTTGAGATCAAAATCATTATCCCCCATGGCCTTGGTGATGGTGTATGATCCATAATGGAGTGAGTGAATCTTCTTATGGGGTCTTGTAAGGCGTTCTTTCTACAAGTGAAACCAAACTTTGTCTCCCACCTGAAACTTATGTGGCACCCGATGTTGATCATGGCATTGTTTGTACTTGTCATTGGACTTCTGTAGGATATCCTAAACCTATTGGCAGATGTGGTGGATCCACTCAATGAACCAGGTGGATTTGTTAGCTTTATTTGAAACAAGAGATTATTTGGTCGAGGTGACCATAAGGGGAAGTGAAACATCTATGGGACCTAATGGTTGGAATCCCAACCCCACCTGAAAGGGGATATGGCCGGTTGAGATATGCAGGGATTGGTTGTAGCTATGTTGGACATAGGGAAGGCTCTCATCCCATGTGTGAGGTTTCTTTGAATTATACATGCGAAGGATATGCACAACCATTCGATTTACGACCTTGGTTTGGCCATCTATCTGGGGGTGGAAGGTCATGGATTTGGTTAGCTTGGTGTCCAGCAGTGACCAAAGGCTCGACTAGAATGTGCTGAGAAATCGAATGTCCCTATCTGAGACAATGGTTTGTGGGAGTCCAAAATGTACCCAAACCCATTCAAAGAAGAGCTTGGCAGTGGCCTCTGCTGTCATGCTCTTCTTGCAGGCAACCAAAATCACCATCTTAGAAAAGCGGTCAACAACCAAAAAAACACAGTCATTTCCCCACTTGGTGGATGGGAGGCCCAACATGTATTCCATTGAGATGGATTCCCATGGCCTATCAGGAGTAGGAAGAGGGGTGTACAGGCTTTGTTTCTTAGTGGTTGGTTTGGCAATATCATAGGTAGTGTAGAACCTGATATACTTGTTGACCTCATGTCGGAGTTTCAGCCAGTAGAAATGTATCTGTAGCATCGCCACTGTCTTTTTGACACTAAAGTGTCCTACCACCCGACTGTAGTGGGCTTCCCAGATCAACTTCTCTCACTCGCTTGATGGAACACAAATATGGCCCAGATGACACAACAACCCATCCTAAAGATAGAAATTATTGACAACTATGTTTGCACCCAACATTTGGTAGGTGGTGGAGAAGTCTGGGTTTGTCTCATAGAGTTGGGGCCATCCATATGTCTCATGGCTGCAAGAGTCTAGCACCGTGGTGAGTGTCGCGACTGGTGGTCTGCTGAGGAAATCAACAATGCAATTGGTGCTTCCTATTTTATACTTGATGTTGAGGTGGAATTACTGCAAGTATGTGGACCACTTTTGATGGCAGTCATTCTGCAATTTTCCTTGTGTCTGCATAAACTGCAGTGGCTTATGATCAGTGTGGATGACTGTCTCCTTCCCAAGAATGTAATGTCTCCATTGGTGGCAGGATTTCACAATGGAGTACATTTCTTTGTCGTAAGTAGGGTACTTATGGACAACATCGGATAGTGTCTCACTATGATAGGCCACGGGGTGGCCATGCTGAATGAGAACGACATCCACAGCATAGTCTGAAGCATCTGTCTTGATCTCAAAGGGATGTTGCAGGTCTGGTTGTGAAAGTACTGGAGATGAGCACAAGCGTTGCTTCAAATCATAGAACTCTTGTCATTGGGACTGGCCCCACACAAATTTTTCCTTACCACCACCCTTGTTGATTTGGCTGAGGGCCCATGCAATATGGAAGAATCCCAACAAAAACCTGCGGTAGAAATTGGCAAGGTCCAAGAATCTCTGAAGCTCAATAAGTGGGGTTGGGGCTAGCCAGTCACGGATGACTTGGATCTTGGCTGGATCCACATGTACACCATGTTGATCAATGATGTAGCCTAGGTAATGGACCCTGTCCATGCCAAAGGAGCATTTTTCCAAGTTGGGGTATAGATTGTGCTGCCATAGGGTGTGCAGAACCTGTTGAATATGTTGCAAGTGGTTGGCCCAAGTCTTGTTGTAAATGAAAATGTCATCCAGATACAACACTAAAAAATTATTGGTGAATCGTCGCAAGATATCTTCCATCATCCTCATGAAAGTGGCCAGAGAATTTGTCAAACCAAAGGGCATGACCAACCATTCAAAAATGCCTTCCTTTGACTTGAAGATGGTCTTCCATACATCTGTCTGTTCTATCAGGACCTGGTGGTAGACAGACTTCAGATCAATCTTACTGAAGTATTTAGCCCCCATGAGTTGATCAAGGAGGTCATCAATTCAGGGAATCAGGTACTGGTTTCTAACTGTGATTTTTTTCAAAGCCCGATAATCAATGCAAAGTCACCAGGTTCCATCTTTATTTTGTACCAGCACGATTGGGCTCTCGCAGGGTGATGGGCTGGGATGGATGTGCCCCTTGTGGAGCATTTCTTGGATTTGTCGCTTGATCTCCTTCTTCTCTAACAGAGAGCGATGATAGACAATCCCATTGGGCAGCAGTGCACCGGGCATCAGATCGATGGGGTGCTTGACCTAGTAGTGCAGAGGTACCCCGATAGGTGAGGAGAAGATATTCGAGTATTCTTCCACAACCTTATCTACTTGCTTATACTATGTGGAGAGGTCAGTCATAGAGACCCTGGATGTGGCTATGATCTTTCACTTATTCTGAGAGCGAATCACGAAGAAGACAAACTTCCCCATCTGAGAGATGACCTTCCTGCATTTCTTAGCAGATATCAAGGAAATAGCACTAGGTGGGACTGCCTCAGGTATCCTGTACAATTTCCTGTTCAAAGTAATAATAACACTACAAGGCCTAGACTCATATACAACATGACGTTTCCATAAATAAGGTTGGCCCAAAAGAACATCACAAACTTTGAGAGGAGAAACATCACACAATACCTCTTCTTTGAAGGGCTTGATACTGTATGAAATTCGACACTGTTGGATGACACAGATATCACTTCCTTGGCGAAGCCATCCAATGGTGTAGGGTTTTTGGTGAAGCATTGTGGGAAGGGCCAACCGCTTGATGACCTCTGTAGAGATGAGGTTCTTCTGGCTACCTCTATCAACAATGAAGTGCAGCGGGGTGCCTTTTACCCACATTTGTGAATGGAAGAGGCGCTCTCCTTCTTGCTCATCTAGTTCACCAGGCTGGAGCTTGGTGGTAGAAACGGTGGCATAGGGTTCCATGTCAATGATTCATCTTCCCCTTTTTGGTTCTAGCTCAGAGTCAGAATATGCATCTGATTTAGAGGCTTTGACTTCGGCCACCATCGACTGCTTTGAGCAATAATCAACAGTGTTATGCAAAGGGATCTTATGGAAGTCACACCACTTCCCAGTATCTTTCTTTGTCTTTCCAATGTCCTTCTTTGCTTGCGGCTAGGACTAGTTGTCCTGATGCTGTCCATATTTTCTCTGTCCTTTGTTCTGTGGGTTGGGGACGTGCTTTCCTGGATTTTGTTGTGAGGTGTTCCCGGGCCCAAATTGTCGTGTCTTTTGTTTGAGCTTCTTCTCGATTTTGACGGCATATCAGTAGGCCGCGCCCAAGGATGAAATGTCTATAAATTCCATTTCAGTCTGGATGTATCTATGCAAAGCACCATGATACTTGAGCACTATATGTCGCTCCAAATCTTTGATACCCAGCTTGGTGCGCATGGTATGGAAGATATTTGTGAAATCTGGCATTGCTTGGTCTCTTTCTTGCCGCAGTGTGGTCCATTTGGTATATAAGTCGTCATAACTTTCGACAGGGTAGTATTTTTCCTTAATAGCATCCCTGAAGGAATCCCATGTGGTTGTGACTGTAAATAATGAGGGTTTCTCTGCTTCCTTTTGCTCACAAAATGTTTCCCACCAATCTTTGACATGGGGGATGGCTTTGATGAGTGAAAAAGTAATCTTTTCTCTATTCGAGAAGTTATGGACATAAAAAAACCCTTCTATCAGATTCAACCACTTGTCTATCTAACCTTCAAATATAGGAATATTGAAGTTTATTTGTACCTTGAAGGGGGTGGAGCCTCCGCTCGAAGAAGATGCATCGCCTGTTGGTAGTCACCGAAGGATTTGCACGAAACTATCCATCATCTCATTTGAAAGGATCTCAATCAACAGTTTGAAAGAATCTCCTGTCCCGTCATCTTTCTTTTCACCTTCCATGAGAGCTCGCTTAGGCATGCAGGAGCTTTTGTCCTCAAGAGAAACAAGCTTAAGACCCAACTCTTTGTACTTTGACCTCATTGGGGACATACACTAAGACGACAAGGAGAAGAGCAGACCAATCTGATACCACTGATCCAGATTTTATGAGAAGAATGAAATAAATATAGATTATTAACAGATTCTTAACACAAAATAATAGAGATATAGTAAAACTGGTTTTCTATTCAATAATGAAATAAGATGAAACCTAAAAATGCAGTGGAAACAAGCTTGCTGGAATGGTGGTGGCTTATCTTTGAGAAGAGATGTGACAGTTGCACTTATTCGCAAGAAGATGATTACCATGAGGCTTTGAAGGCCTTTTACAATAAACAATAATTCCAAAAACCCTAGACATCCAAAAACCTAACCCTAGGAGATGAAGTGCCAAAAGTCATGAGGGCCCTGTTTGGGTAAGTTAGTACATTAAATTCCCGGGGTCGTAACTTTTGCATATGATCTTTGTTTAGGCGTATGATAGCCCATTAGAAAGGTATCATCGAGGAGATTCATTTTGGGGGCTCAATCCTATTGTAGGCTACCATTGAGAAGATCTATCCCGAAAAACCTTCATTTAGGCCCTCAAAATAGCCCCGGAAGTGAAAACTGCTAAAAATAGTAAATTGCCAAAATTGCCAGAAAACCATTTTGAGCTAGTTGGAAAAGGTGGGTGGCCATTGATATCCATTTGGATCAAAAATACTCTTTTCTCATCCAAATAATTTCTTGAAAATATTTGAATTGTTATTCCATGGACATATTTGTTATGAATATTCATGGATTATGTTATTGAATGTGCTAACTTTATATATTATTGCCATATGTTTGTGTATCTTGGTTGTTGAGGAAAAGATGCAGGTGTATTGCATTGAGTCAAGTGCTCAACGATGGACTTCATCAAACATCTACAAGAGGTAGGCTCTTTATCTTATCTTGTTAGCATATTTTTTTATATAGCATACTTGAGGTTAAAGTTGATTTCTGTAGTCATTTCTGTATGTTGTGGTTTACCCCATGCCATAGAGTGATTTTCCTCATACAAACCAGTACCAATTGTACATGTGCCATAAATTTCAATGGTGTCTAGGCTATGGCCTTGTTGTTATAACCCTAATTTTCACCAGACATGCTTACCTGACATCAGGCCATCTCAGATTCCTTCTTTGCCAAAACATTGTTGAACAACTCTTCTTAAAAACCCCTTTTATAAAGGCCCATGTGCCTTGCTACATTATTGCATGCCTGTACACACTAGCTAACCCAAGACATCCCGCGTGTACCTACAAAAGCACGAAAAAAGGAAAGGTGTTGATGGAACACACAACTTTGGGTAAGTTAACTAAACCTTTCGTCCATGCATGGTCGGACATTCAACCAAATACCTAGCTTCTTCTAGCCTATAAAAGAAGGGTTAGGGGTCCTATTTGGAGGAGGAGAATCAGAGTAAAGAAACTATACCCGATTGAGCATTCCCTTTGTCCCAACCTTTAGCCATCCTTGTGAAAAGAGAAGTATAGAACAAAGCAGTTGGAAGACAGTGGAAGAAGAGCCCAGGACCAGGATTGAGGAGTAGTAGTCGATTTTATCATGGTAAGGTATCATTGTGAAGTTAATAAAAGAATTTATTTTCTCGTCCTACCATATGAGATTGTCATTATTGGAATATTAATTGTATGATTGATTAAATCTCTAACCCATTAGTTCATAGATCAAATGCATGTGGAGTTGTTTGTTTGTATTTAGTGAATGCAGGTCAGCATTGGGAGGAGAGTTGCAGTCAAAGAACGACCAAGTGTGAAAAGGGATCGACATCAAACACGAAGAATAAGGTACGTCAACTTAATATCTTGAGCCTTGTATTTACATATGAGTAATGGGGTCGAGGCGTGGGATGATGGTAAAAAGTAAGAATCTTTAGGTCATTTCTGCATGCATGATAAAACCCTTAGTGCTAGTCCGTAGGAGGGATTTCCCGCCCACAACAGAATTGGCGATTGTACTGGGGATCTCTAGGGTTTCTGGGAATATTTTTTGGGTATTTTTAAAAACCGGTTTCATTCCTTGTTTTTAATGTTTCTGTAAAAGTCTAAGCTAGCAGATATTCTGGTCTTCCATACCAGTTATCTCTGTTTCTTTACTTGACTGCATTTTTTTTTCTTTTCCGAGACCCACAGAGGTACACGCGGCCTGTATAAGGTGTGCACATGTGTACCCGTGCCCTACCTTCTCATAGACTACATGTACACGCTTGCGGAGAAAGTGTCAGTCACGTGTATGATTCCAAAAAAATTCTTTTAGAGAGGCAGTCATCCTCTCCCCTGTCAGAAATATTCCTTCTCAGGGTTTTTTCTGGAACTCTTTCTAGTCTTTGTTGTTTGCAGTCTATAGCTTAGGTTTCACCTCAGATTGGTTTGTTCTATGAAGTTTTCCTTGAATTGTTTTCTTTTTTCTGTTAAAGTGTCCGAGTCTTCAAGAGATCCTGGTTCTCAATACTAGTAGTCTCTGCCTGGGCTGGATTGCTTGGCCTTTCATTTGTCTCAGATTTTCAGAGATACACACGGCCTATATAAGGCCAGCACACATGTACACGCTCTCTGACTTTACACAGATCACGTGCACACACTTGTTGTTGAACTATCAGCAGTGTGCTTGTGGAGAACATTTTTGTTGAAGGTGAGGCAGTCATCCTTTCCTTTGACAAGAGTTATACCTCTCAAGTTTTTGGGTCTTTGTCATAACGGTCAGTAACTTAGGTTTGATCACAACAATAGATTTCTTTTTCATTAAGAAGTTTTCCTCAAAATTTTCTTTTATAGGGTTTTTAGACAAGTGTGAGAGTCCAATTTTAATTTGATTGTGTTTGATTTTTAAAGTGACTCTTTGCGATCTGCGCTTAGGCCATAATTTTTCTTGGTTTTTACTTGTTGATATTTTTCCTTTTTGCTTTGTGAGCATTCAAATAAAAAAAAATCTTTTTATTTCTTTGTTTGGTTAAATAATGTTGTTTTGCATTAGTAACTAGGGAAATGTCTTTGCTGTCATAAGTTCTTGACGGTTTACTTAGATCATAAGTAGTTCGTAGTTGAGTGAAATCCTGCTTTGACTTTGCTGTTCAAAGATCTTAGAAAAATTTTAAGTTTGAAAAGTTGTTTAAGATTTGAGTTAATTGAAGGTATTTTGTTTCCATCTTTCTGTTTATTTTACTTTCGTCTTTCAAACATCACTAGTTTCAATTTCATAACCTTTGACTTAAGGCAAGCCATAAAAATTAACCCTAAATCTAAAATTCATTAGAATTTTTATGTTTGTAGGGTCAACCAACTAGTTTAGGGTTAGGGCCTTGAACTAGGTTGGAGAGGAAACTCTTCAAGGCCATTAAATCAAACATTGGAGTCTGAGTTAGGGAGTGTCAAATTCCAGTATCGTGAAAGTTATTTCGGACCCCCCTCTAACACATGGGATAAACAAAAGGTCACGTGCAGAAAGGTAGCGGAGATAACCCCTCCAAAACTGGACCAATCGTAGTGGAGAACACATATAGAGGGCTTGTCTTGGGATTTCGTCAATTGCATTTGCCATGGATCTTTGTGGGTCTCGAATCCATTCAAGGTCCTCAGTTGTCCTCCGGACCACTTGCCTTCAATACCCTTGATAGGTTTCAGGCTCGATACCCTACTCATTGTGGTCTACCCGACTTTCAACTGTACTCGCCCGGTGACTGTTCGTGCGCTAGCAACCTAGTTGCCTATCTTTTTAGAGACATACACAAGTGACTGCGGGGGTATACCGTGATACCTAGGATAGACATCGGGCCATGCTTTGCAGAGTATACCTGGAGGGTGCTTCCGTGTTCGATTTTCACTTTCACCGGTAAGTTGCTCTAGTGTTGGTTGTTGTAATTGTTCTTCCAACTAGTTTAGTGTTTGCTTGTTTTATCTTGGAGGGACTTTTTTAGTGTGTGTTGTTTTTTGAATGAATAGAAATCCCTAGGGTGTCTTTGATCTTCTCACACAGTGGAGGATAACGAGCTCCACTAGTCATGAAGGCTTTTGGGCCTATCACCGATTACACTGGAGCCACCTCCGCCACCACTAAGGTGAAAGCTGGACCAACAAGGGTATTTTGAAGCGACCAGGTCACAAGAAATTGTACTCGACCAACATCCGGAGGAAACAACCATTTTAGACTTTGGAGCGAAAGATCTTGGTCCATATGAAACTCCAACCACTGATCTTTCAGCACCCATCATCGTACCAATTCACCCTTACGAGTGTTAGACAGTGTCACATGAAACAATGGAAACAAATGATGTCACTTCTTCTGGGAATTCTTCAATTCCCACTACGGTTGTCACCACGTGAGAGTTTCCACCTCCTAACCCACCGTCACCGGTCTGAGCCACCATGGTATCGACCGCCTCTACCTCGAATAGTGGTCCAATCCCATCTATGGCGGTGGCCATAGCCCCTTTCACACCGAGTGTGATAGGCCCTCCATTCTCATATGGGATGCCTAGCTCAGGTACAAGTCCTGTACTTTCCTACTCCACTTCACAGACTTTAGGTCTGGGGGCAGGGAGCTCTAATGCTCTTCTGCAAGGCCACATGGGGGGAACTTCAACTCCTTTTAATTCTTTCCCTTACAGGGGAGGTCATATACCTCCTTTGTCCCCTTCGCTCGGTGGCACCCACCAGCAATCCGCTGGGCCACATACACACCATAGTTTATTTGGAGTAGGGAGTCAAGGACCACCTTCTCATAATATATCAGTAGGTTTGACATTTTTTTCTTTGTTATGTGCATTTGGTAACAATGCTTTCTCGTCAGTTTCTTTCCTGACTGGGGGCAATCCCAGTTACAGACAACCTATTCCTATGTAGGATACTATTCCTACACAAGGGGAAAACCCAAGAACTTCTTCCTCATCAAGGCCTTGGAATTCTTGGCAGGGATCGGTTCCCTCATCAGGAATGTCAATCTGGGGCAATTCTTTTCACAACCAATGGAACCCCAGACAAGGTACTATGCCTATCCCCATGGGATTGGCATGGGGCAACCCTTCCCAAAGTCCTTTAAATGTAATGCATACCCAACCATCTATGTCCTATTTTGGGAATCAGTTAATGATGTCTCCTCACATGCAGAATCCATACGCTAGTCATGGCCATGGTTTTTACCAGAACCCAGGCCAACAGCCGAACTTTTCCTGGTAACCTGGTGCCAGTCAAACTCCAGGTCCCTTTTTCCATGGTTATCACCAACAACCCAAACTACCTTTCTTGGCAACCTTGCATTTGCCAGACTTGACAAGGTTGTTGAATGACCCTATCTGTCACGATTTGCATTGGCCCCCTATGCCGACGAAGTTTCCTTTGGACATACCAAAGTTCGAGGACAAGCCTAATGAAGATCTAGGAGATCATGTGACCACCTTCCATCTTTGGTGCTCGTCTAACTCGTTGAAAGAAGACTTCATACAGTTGTGATTGTTTCAATGTACTCTCATAGGGATTGTTGCGAAATGGTACATTGAACTCGACCACTTAAGATACTCTTCCTTCGGTGAATTGGCAATGGCTTTCCTAAACCATTTCCAATTACCTGTGAGATACGACGTTGGCAGAGAATTGCTAGCCAATTTTGCATAGACAAAAGCAGACCATATCTCTGATCACATCCGAGAATGGAGACGTCGGAAGAGTTTAATTAAGGTGCCAGTCCCGCCAGCATTCCTGATCGAATGGTTCCTTAAGTCTTTGGTCCCACAATTATCCAAAGATGTCGCAACGTCGAGAGTGTTTTCTGAAGAATATGCCATCATGAGAGCTCAACATCTTGAGTTAATCTATTCTTAGTCCAGTTTATTATACGAGATCTTGCCAAATGAACCACACTCAATACTTGATCAAACCAGATAGAGAGTTGGACCACATGCTGATGGTATTATTGGTTCAGCACAAACAAAGCCTGCTAAGCAACTGATGAAGAAATTGCAACAATTGTCTATACAACACACAACGGTAAGCCAAATTACTATTTTGGCTGCTCCCCATACTAAAACGTCGGATGTACACACAGTGCAATCGACAAATCCAAAGGCCACCCAACAACCTGAAGGAAAGAAAAAACAACTAAAGAAGGGTAAGGAGGATAAGAAACCCACTAATAATGTTGGCGGGGGAAACACTGAGAAACAGAAGGCGAGGTATCTGTGCAACCTGTGCGCAAAATACCACCCGACCCACCAATTTCCTCGGCTTGTAGAGGCCCAAACGTTTGTGACATAGCAACAACCTGTCAAGTTAACCAATACATTTCAACATGGGAAAAACCTAACCCAAGCCTCTACAAGCACGGAAGGGGGAAATCAAGGACCCTCTTCATCTTCGAACAATCCCGCATCCGCAAATGTGTATATGATGAAGGGTGATGCTTTTATATCAACTAGAGTGCATGACTACAACAAACCAAGCACTTCTGAGAAGGGAAAAGAAGCCGAACTCCCATCTCTTCATCTCTAGATCAAGAAGACTTTGGGTGAAATAATGACATGCATCCCAAAAGGTGCATTCAAAAAATCTTCTCACAACCCAAATGCAAGGGCCGCCCAGAACTATTCTATGGTGGAGAATTTGTCTCAAACCCCTTGTGCGATGTCCGCTTTGGAGATCCTCCAAAGCTACCCTTCCCAAAGGAAATCTTTGTTAGCCACTTTAGGATCTACCGAGAATTGTAATCCAGGTATAATCATGATGGATACAACTAACTTAAAACCCCGTCTACCTTACCATGTAGCTTTTCAGATAGTAGTGGCTCACCCCACGAAAACTTTTACTAGGAATATTTTCCGCACGGTGGTTGATGAGGGCACCTCAACATGTGTTTTTTCATTGGCATGTTAGAAGGCCATTGGCCAACCTATTTTGTCTCCATCACCTACTCTTCTCACTACTTTTGACGGTCATTCATTCTGACCACATGGTATCATTCCCTCTTTCCCCATGCAGTTAGGAGGGAATACTGTGTGCGTTAAGGTAGAAGTATTCTACGCGTCCCTCGACTACAATATCTTTTTAGGAAGGAGTTGGACTTACTCTATGCAAGCAATGGTTGCTACAGTTTTCTGGGTCTTGTTATTTCCACATGAGGACCAGATTGTGACCATTGATCAATTGTCTTTCTCCGGACATGACCCTTCATTGGGGGTATCCGTGGTCCCGATGATTGATAATCCCCAACTAGGTGTAGTCAACGTAAGGATTGGTTTGTGCCCATATTTGATGGGTACCTTCGATTACCTACCCCCTCAAGGGGATGTCAAGTTCATATCCGACCACCATAAGGTTGAGATTTTCCAAGTTTTGTCATTTCGCATGACTTACTTCAATGATTTGTGGATACTTCCTTCCCCATCAGCCACGATGGAAGGGCAGGGCACCCGGGCATGTCCATGATCTTGTCCGCAGCTAAAGTAGCATACTCTTTAGTCCAACAAGCTTCGGCCAAAACAGATCCAACTCCTACACAAGAGTTAGATCTGACTCTAGAGCCTATTTGGGCTCAAGGTTCTTTTGCTAATATCGATTCATTAGACTTAGTCTTGCCCTCCGATGAAGAAGTAATTAAAGAAATGACTAGTCCGGAAAAACACTGGGACGATCTCCATCACAGATCATACTTCCTCCCAGAGTTAAGCAAAATCAAAGCCAGAGAATTCATCTTGACTATGACTGGAGATAGGTCTCGTCCTATTAATCCCTTAGCTACACATGAGGTTTATGCCGAGGGTAATATGGAAACTATAGATGAAACCATACTGATCAATATCTCCAGAACCCCTGGCATCATGGAGAATGTTTTCGTCGGAGCTGACTGTTCCCCCAAAGAGATTCAAATCTACACAGATCTATTTAAAGAATTCTACGACGTTTTTTCCTAATCTTACGAGGAAATGCCAGGCATCAATCCAAAAATAGTCGAACATGAAATCACAACTTATCTAGATGCCAAGCCTGTTTGGAAGAAGCTTCGTCCAGTTAATCTCAGGAAAGAAGCAACCATTAAGGTTGAAGTTGAGAATCTTCTAAAAGTCGGTTTTATCTATCCTATCCATTTGACCCAATGGGTGTCAAATCCTGTGATGGTCAATAAGAAACAGGGCATGATTCGTGTATGTACGGACTTCCATGATTTGAACAAGGCCTGTCCAAAAGATAATTTTCCCACACCATTCATTGACCAGATAATTGATGAATGTGTAGGTTGTGAGGGCTTCTCTTTCATGGACGGTTTTTGGGATATAATCAAATACAAATCAAACCTGAACACCAGCACAAAACGACATTCAATTGTCCATGGGGTACATTCACGTATCGTAAGATGCCCTTTGGTCTCAAAAATGCTGGAGAAACCTTTCAGCGGGCCATGTCTTTTACTTTCCATGACCTCAAGCATATAGTCGAGGCCTATTTAGATGATTTAACATCTCAATATTGCAAGAGAACGGATCATCCCACACACCTCCAACTTATCTTTGAGCGATGTCGCTACTTCCGGATTCGCTTGAATCCAAACAAGTGCATCTTTTGCATAACATCAAGATGTTTGTTAGGTTTCATAGTGTCAACAACAGGGATCATGGTTGATCCTCTCAAGGTTGAGGCAATAATTCAGTTGCCTCCCCCGCGCACAGTCCTTCAACTTCAGAGTCTACAGGGCAAGGCAAATTCTTTAAGGCGTTTCATTGCTAACTATGCAGAGATCACAAAGGGATTTATGCGCTTACTAAAGAAATACATTCCTTTTTATTGGGACAATGCCGCTTAATGTTCTTTCGAAGCGTTGAAACATGCCCTCACAACTTCCCCTCTGCTTCGGCCACCTAACTATAACAAAGATTTCTTATTATACCTGGCTACAGCAGAGTCAACCATCGGCATGGTCTTCATTTAGGAAGATGATTTGTTCTCAGAATATGTGATCTATTACCTGAGATGAGGCCCAGTCGGACCGGAACTCAATTATTCTCATATCGAAAAACTTGCGTTGGCAAGAGTCCATGATGTTCAACGGTTCCATCATTATGTTTTGTTTCACAATACCACTGTTATTTTCGTTGTGAATTTGTTTCAATACATGTTGACACGATGGGTAATAGGTGGAAATATCAGTAGATGGATAGTTGTCCTCCAGGAATTTGACTTAGATTTCATTTCAGCGAAATCCAAAAAGTCAATGGTCTTCGTAGAAATTATTCAGAACTTCCAGTTGAGTCAGGTGATGTTGTTCCTGAAGAGTCGCTTATAAGAGGAGATGTGTTTTTTATCACATCTTCAGATCCCTGGTACGGAGATATACTTATCTATATCCATACTTTGAAGTGCCCCACCTCTGCTTCTCGTGATGAGCATCACCGTATATGCCATTAGGCCAAGAATTATCTCATACTCGACGATACATTGTATCGAAGAGGTGTAGACTACATCCTGCGTCGATATCTCACTCACGAAGAAGCAGTTATCATGCTTAATGATTTCCATACTGGAGCATGTGGCGGTCATTTGTTTGGGTTGGCAACAACCCAAAATATTTTACGAGAAGGTTACTTCTGGCTGACACTAATCAAAGATTGTATTGAATTAGTCAAGAAGTGCCACCCATGTCAGATCTTCTCTCAGAAGATGAGGGCACATCTCGCTCCCATGTTTCCTATCATCATAGTTGGTCCCTTCACCAACTGGGGGATTAATTACACTACATGCAACCCTCCTTCAGCAAGGGGGTACCGTTATATCATTGTAGCCGCAGACTACTTCACAAAGTGGGTCGAAGCTATGCCAACATTTAAAGATGATGGAGAGACTGCGACTCTATTTTTATTCAACTAGATAATAGCAAGGTTCGGCGTTCTGAGAGAGATTGTCACTGACCATGGCAGCCACTTTCAGAACCAGATGATGACTGAGTTAACATCAAATCTTGGGTTTCGGATAGAACATTCGTCACCCTACTACCCCTAAGCAAATGGTTAGGTAGAAGCTGTAAATAAATCTCTTAATACCATCCTACAGTGAACAATCAACTCAGCCAAGTCAAATTGGCATTTGATGTTATACTCAACATTATGGGCTTACTAAATGTCTATTAAGACTACAACTAGTTTCTCACCTTTTCAACTCGTTTATGGGCTGGAAGCAGTCTTTCCTATCGAATGTCAGATCCCATCCCTAAATTTGGCAGTACAGTTATTGCCAGACACTTCTCAACTTGAAGAACGGTTATTATACCTTGAGTGGCTCAATGAGCAGCATCGTGATGTGGCCTTGGCCAACGAGGCTCACAAACATAAAGTCAAGTGTTAGTATGATTGGTCCATTCGTCCTTGGATTTTCTCTGAAGGCGACCTTATCCTGGTCTATGACCAAGATAAGGACCCCCTGGGGGAAGGAAAATTCAAACCCATGTGGTTCGTACCTTTCATCATAAAAGAGGTTCTAGAAAAGGACTCTTATCGTCTGGTCGACTTTGAGGGAAATGCTTTGGCGGAGCCTAGAAATGGGCTCTACCTCAAGAAGTATTACTCATAGGTAGGTCACCTTGGGTAACTTTTTGTAACATATGTATAGTCTTTGTAATATTACTTTCTAGTTTCTTTTAGTATTATGTACGTGTCATTTTTTATGTTATCTTTTTTCACTGTGGAAGATGTCAAGTGAATCAGAGGTGTTCATTGGGTATGCAGACGGTGCTAACCAGCACACTTAGAGGCTTGCCTCTGTAGCTTGGGTAATTTTTACACCTCAAGGCCAGTTATTATCTTCTGGAGGTATATGATTAGGTGACACCACAAACAATGTCACTGAGTACAGTGCAATTATTGAATTGCTTTGTGACGCCCTGTCATTTGGTATCTCTCATCTCTGGGTCTATTTATATGCTCAACTAGTTATGTCTCAGTTAAATAGAGTCTACCGTGTTCATGATCTGACTTTACACTAATGATTCCTTAGGGTACGTCTCTTAGAACGAAGCTTTGATTATATTACATATTTTCATGTTCCTAGGAGATTAAACCAAATTACAGATACTCTAGCTAATCAAATTTTAGACTAGCATCTCGCACACATATAAAAATACATACACATAAACATGTAAATACATTTTTAAAGGAAAATATGATCCATAAGACACAAAAAGGCATAAAAATCCATATATAATATCATAATCATCAGAGTACATAGGTGGACGCAAGCGCCTCAAAAGTATGACCAGTAACGAGTCATGGGGCTTATGCCCTCAAAACATATATACAAGTAGTGCTCTCGGCACGTGAAAAGTCTAGACTAACTAAGGGTAGGGCCTGTGGGCCCTGTTGTAATGATCAACAACGTTTTCCAAACATCGAAACAGTCAGACCCACATCTGTGGTGCCCCCACTACATGAGGCCGCATAGATGGTGGCAGATCCTCAATCTCTACCATAGGGACTGTGCGGGTGAGTGAGGTAAAGTTTTGCTCGACTCGTCTCAAAACCCTCTCAGCCTCACTCGCTGGAAGCTCTCTTGCTACTATTGGTCCCCCTGTGGTGGCAGGTGCGGCCCCTGGCCGAGGATGACGCATGTTCCTCACGTAATCCATAGGTTTCACTGGTCCCACATCTTCACATAATAGACACATATCTGTCAAATACTCTAGTATAGAAAAAAATGATATATAA